>JAQGBW010004002.1:0-14793 GCA_034698625.1 Julus scanicus | reverse complement strand
ATCTTGTTTATTCGTTTTTCTTTGTTCAACTGAAAAAACTCTCACGGAATTAATTTTTAAAAACAAGAACTCGTGCATGCACGCACGTGCGTGCGCGTGCACGAGCTGAAACAACACAATAATATGAGGCTTACATAAATATGCCTAAGGTGATTGAAAAAAAAACTTAGTTGCAAATTATACATTTTGGCTGTAGTGAATATATCATGGGGGTTTTTTTGCAGTAAAATACACATATTCTAATGGGGGAAATAGTTTGACTAGTTCAGAAGTCCTTTTCAGATAACAAGGGCCCAAGAGCCCTGGATCCACCAATGTAATATATTTAACCAGCGTTATTAACATATTATATCTTAAATTTCCCTAGAGAGTAATGTAAAAAATATGTAAATATTATCATAAACAAGAAGCTGTACATGTAGTTGACCAGAGTATGGACCTAACTGCAATTAAAGCTTTGAGTACTGAAAATTAATCCCATTAATCAAGATAAGCATTGTATATACACCACACATACATAATGTACATAATGTAGTAAACTGTATGTAAATATTCACAAAGAAGAAAGTTTTGGTAATTTGTTAAGTCATATCTGCAAATAAATGATTGCGCAATAACCTTGGTACATCTTCTTTGTGTAGGCGAAAATTATGCATGCAGAAGTGGTAATAGCAAATTTGTGAACAACTTTGTGAAGGTAACAAACATGAGTCTTTTGGGAAACTTAATTTGCTAGAAAATGTTAACCAAGGCTAGACAAGATTCATAAAAACACCCTCAATTAATCGTAAATTACACTGCTTATGTAAGTTCATGATACAATCACAAATACCAAGTAAAGTCACATCTAAAAATAGTTTATTTTACTCGTATGTAAAAGAATTACTTTGCAATTTTCTTTTAATTTACTCATGTTTATATTATATGTATCTCACAGGTGCAGATCCCTGTTAAAGCGGTATTAAAAGTCAAATACAAGCGATTTAAACATTTTACGACTTGGTCTAAATTTTAGAAAATAATTTATTACATTCTAAATGCATTAAGACGAATAATTCGATCGCTGAGAATTGGTGTTTTTGAAAAAATTTACGAATTTCCCATTATTATTTGTTAAAAACTTGTTTAAAAATACTGGAAATCGACTACCAGGGCTGTTCTATTTTTTAATATTTCAAATTCTTCTATTTATTTGTAAAACGCTGTGGAGAATGTAAACAAGACATTAAATGGCTATAAAATAACTAGTTCAAACCGAACATGTATGTCGCTGGAGTATGTTAACACTCGATTGCGTTTTATTTTGTGTTTAACATTAAACACGAAAAAATGGATTGGACAGATTTAAAAAAAATTAAAATCGCTCAAGTGCAATGAATATATTTATAATGCACTCTTGCATGAACTATGCCACTAACCTTTCAATGAAATTAAAGTAACTCAATTATTGAATCTGAAATATGTACACATTTGATCCTCTTTAGAAATGTTCTCTAGTACGAGTTTTATTTTAATGATAACAACTCAATTTTGGTGGTTTTAGCACTGAAATTATATCGATTCGTATACAACCTATATTTAGAAATTTGCCGCCAAGTTATCAAATCAAACTCCTATATTACAATGTTTAACCACTGTACATTCCTACTTACTAGCAAGCGCCGTAATAACAAATAGGAACTGACAAGGGCAGTCCAGGAATTCGCGCGGAAAGTTTTATTGGATGCACCTTCAACGTTACTAATATTTGCCATACTATTCTGCAATTGTTAAGAGGTCAACACATGCATGATAAAACGACAGTAGACCCTGAATTTCCTGACAGTGTACATATCTAGACAGTCAAGACGCCACATAGTAAACAAAGCTATATTTACCATTATTGATAGCAAAGTCAGTAAAACATATAGGAAACGACTCAAAACTATACATTTCAAAAAACTTTAACAAAAACAAACGATGTCGTAGTACCTTTTTAGGTTATAAAAAAACAGGGTCAAATGTGTATAGCCAAACCCATCGCAGTTACACGTATATTTAAAGTGACTGAAAACTTTCAGAATCTCCCTTGAATGATAAAATAAAAAAGTGCATGCAGTGAAGAACATTTGAAAATTGTAAACATTACCACAAGTGCGTCACGTTCAGTTCATCGTACAGTTTTCATTCAAGAAATGGATATGACGAAGTTAATTTGAATTGCATAAACTCGGGTTAAATTACAGTAGTAATTACGATTTATGCAGCATCAATAATTAAGATCACAGCCTATAACCATCAAGATTCAATATCGACGAAATGCATGCTGCAAATGCTTATCGCGCTGTAGCAATGGATGGACATTCCCAAAATACGAGAAAAAATGCTTCATCAAAACAGTGGATGAACATAATCATGGCAACAGTTGGAGTAGGGATCGGGTTAAGTGGTTTCATCGCGGGATTCCATTTCAAAAACACCCATACAGGGGCGTGGGGTCTGGTTGCCGGTAAGTGTATAGAGTAGTCCATACGCAAAACGGGGAATATCCCCGTTTGTTATTAGTATTTCAAGGTTAACTTAGTATATATACACAGTAAGTATATAGGCTGTACGTGTACATATATTACTTGTATTATAATGCCACTAAGATGCAAATCAATTTAATAGAATTAAGAGTGTGTAGATTTTTGGAATTTGCGAATGCATATGATTTAATATGGAAATGAGGCGTCAAAGGGTTATAATTTAAATTTGCTTTGATGGGATTACATCGGTAACTAACCTAATAATAGCAGGGTGGTCCGAAAAGTCCGTATTTTTAATGTTATTATTATCTTTAGTTTAATAATGTTTTCTATATATATAAAATATCTACAATTTTTTAACCCAGTAGAAGGAAAATTTATTTTAGGGCCCTCCAATTAGCCGCCGCCGCTGAACTTAATTATGTCGAAAGCAGTAAAATCCTGAGTAAAAAAAAACTAAAATTGAACACTCGGGGAGAAGCTTGATTTTGCTAACCTATATATACGTATATATGTTTTAGTGACACTGCCGTAAATATTTTTAATCTATAGGACTAATCAATTAAAACATGAAATATTTTTCGGTGATTTCTTTTCTGATAGTTGCAACTGAAACACATTCAACAAATGTACCCTTAACATTAATCAGCGTATATAACAATTAAATAGTTAATCAATTTAACAATTAACAGTGAATAACGTACAATTCGTTAATTCCATTCATTGGGGGAAAAAAATTCGATCAATTGCACCCAATACTGATCGAAAACAAAGATGTCCTACGTGAAAAGTTCCTGGTATTGCAATTTTCGCCTGCCTGATATTTTTGAAATTTCTAGTTATTTTGTTGCAACTATTACACTAATGCGCTTATAAATGTACTGTTAATTACCCGCGAGATTCTGGAATTATGAACATAAAAGTGTGCCGCATTAACTTCCAAAAAATCCAAAACCATGGTTTTGGATTTTCAATCAACTATAGAAGACAATTTTTAATAAATGCTATAAAATAAGTTTTGTTTGTTTTGTTTATTTACTTGAGTTTATCTACCAACACACCAACACTGGCAGATAAATATAGCGATCCCTATCTTGGGGCAATATACTTTCTTCTATGTGTATAACGGACATTTTCATTCTTTTGCGCGAATTAGAGCAATATTTTGCCACAGTTACGATTTCGTTAAATACAAGTATATATAAAAGATTTCCACATTGGATATCTACCGATTGTTTTAGTAATAATGTTTGATAGTTTCTCTAATACTGTTTAACGTTTTGCTATAACAAATAAAGTTTAAAACATATTTCAATGATACATTGTACTGTACGTAATTGACATGTTAATAGCTCTAACTGGAAAATGTTTTAAAATTCAATTCCGGGTTTAAAACTGCATTACTTCACGTTTCGTCAAGTTTGCCAAAATTTAATATACAAAAATGGAAGTAGGATGTTAATTATTTACATTTTCAGCGAATGTGTTCCTAAAATATGGTTAAACAGATGGTCCCCATAGGTCAACACTGATTTACTAAATAAAGATTTTAAATATGATTTTCCTGAAATAGTAATACAAAAATATTTTAAAGTATGCAGTTATATCCGGTTAAATATTAGCGTCAAGCACTTTTATAGGTTTATTCCCTGTCTCGTCTTACATTGCCCCTGACATTGTATAGAAAAACTCGGTTTATTGACCTTTACGTTGTAAATTTGGTAAATTTTCAAATTTGCTTTGAGAATGAATATAATAATATTTATTTTATGACTAATGCATCACCTTTCTACTACATGTGTTCTATATAATAGACAGCTGTACCTCAACAAAATATTTAACTATACATAGTACAATTTGAAAGTGTTCTATTATCTTTTCAATAACACAGAATGATTAATGTATGTATTCATTCGTTACAGGTGCATATGCTGGAATAGCCCTTCATTTGGCCATTCTTCAAAAAACGGGGTACCTGGAATCCTGGTATTCTCCGAACATTTTGTGTAATATTGTGAAACTCGGTGTTATCGGATCAGTTGCTGGGATTGCTGGAGCAGTAACATATTTAACACTTTCAATAATCGACCATAAAAGTAAGATGTGTTTATGTTTTTCGTAAAACCACAATATTTGTAAAATTTATAACTTATCAGTTTAACAATTTGTTAATAGTGACACATAGTACTGATTCGGAAGTATGAGTAATTGACCACTCCTCAATTATCATTATTTGTAATTCTAGAATCTTCTTTGCCGTCAACATTTTATGTCACTGCTATCACCAGTATTCTAACATTTGTCTTCAGCCTCTATTTATCAATTTTGGCTTGGAGACTTAAGGTAAAGATGGAAAGAGAGCATGCATCTCTATTACGAGGAGTAAGAGCCTATCCTGAAGATTCCTAAACGGCACTATACCTATACTATATATTCACACTATCATGCACCCACCTGCTTAATATTTTTTAGCTTTTGTATTTTAAAGTTAATTGAAGATTTCACTTCCTAATAATATCGTTGATGAAATGTCTTCAATTCAACTCAACTCAGTACCCTACGAGTTAGCCCTATGTAGTCTATGTACTCCCCGACTCGTAAACTGTTCATTCAACTTGTGCAAGACGCTGATTTCACTTTATGACGAAGTTGTATTTTTCTAATAAAATTGTTATAAGTAGCTGTCATTGTTGTATTGCATTTACTGATAATGTGTGCTAGAAAATAGCTAAAAGCATGCCATTATTAATTTATAATATAAAAAATAGCGACGCCAAACGCAAAGTATATTTATCGATGAATTTCCTGGCTTTAATTTCTGGAAAATATAATTAAGCAATATATAAAACCATATAAAATTGCTTCAAAACTCATAATCTTAAACAATCTGGCAAATGAAATCATGCACAATATTCCAATTTATTTTTTCAAAATATATATAGTAGATGAATTTTATTTGTATATATATATACTGTCTTAATTGTAGCACCTACCCTCCATCTCATGGCGCCATCTGTTGGCCTAAATCAGAAGTAACTGGGGGTGGAATACACCTGATAACGCATTAGAGTTTCATAATAAATTCGAAACACTACGTATTTTACGAAAAACTGAGTGTTTTCTTGGCTCAAAATACTCAATATTTTTAGATTAAAAATTCATGGCTTTTCATATTAATTATAGGTACTCTATTCGACCAAAATTTGTGGATATTTTTAAAACAATCACACCATTTTTACCTCGAATTCATTAATTTTGTTTTTCATTTAGTCCAAATGCAAAATTCTCGATAGAATATGTATGATTTTATTTTGTATATGCGGCCTTTTTGGCAATTTTTTTTCTCCAAAATACATCTGTGAAATCTTTCGACATTATACCCACGTGTGTTGTGTATTATTTCAAAATCATCTGTGCAACAAAGTTCATGGACAAAGCAGATCTAATCGTCAAATCTTGATTATATTTTTCCTATATATTTACAGTTTTGTCCGGCAGTCCTCATATTCACTTCCTCCGAGAGGTGAATCTGTGCCGGTTAATGAAAAGTTGTTGTCATGGCTGGGAAACTATTCTTAGTGGCACTTCTAATGTGCGTTTTACACGTGGAATTCATATTTCCACAAGATTACCCTTTCCGAGATCCTAATTTACCATGGGATGACAGAGTGGATGATCTGGTAAGTCGTCTAACTTTTGACGAAATTGTACTGCAGTTGGCCAAGGGTGGCACGGATCCAGGTGCAGGTCCAGCCCCTGGAATCCCTCGATTGGGAATTAATCCATACGGTTGGAATACCGAATGCCTACACGGTGATGCAAATTCAGGACCAGCTACAGCCTTTCCACAATCAATTGGTTTAGCTGCAACTTTCAGGTATTATATATGGCATTGAATTTTCCATAATATTTTCCCTGGTGAAAAAAACAATAGAGATTTCTATTGTTATTTGGCCAATTGTTTTCTATTGGTATCAATAGAAAATTTCTATTGGTTTTATTGGTTTAAATTGTTTTCTATGGTTTCTATTGTTCAGTCAATACATGTAGCTAAGCCATAGAAGTAATAGAAGTCGATACAGGAACCATAGAAAACAATTAAAATCAATAAATTGGCCAAATTACATTAGAAACCAATAGAAATATCTATTGGTTTCTATTGCTTTTTTCACCAGGGTTATCTAAACTTATAGCATGTTTAATAATAACAGACTTGTTGCAATGTTGAAATTTGTAAAATTTCTTGGATTTCTATCTTTCACTCGTGTAAAATAATTTATTTTTAACTTAAAAATAAATTATACTTAATAGCACGGATGTCTTGTTTCGAATGGCCGAAGCCACATCACTCGAAGTCCGTGCGAAATTCAATGATTACAGTAGCAAAGGCGATTACGGTACTCATAAAGGAGTCAGTTGTTTTAGTCCTGTTATCAATATAATGAGAAGTCCTGTTTGGGGCCGTAATCAGGTACATAGAATTAAGTGTTTATACCAGAGATGACTAAACTAAACTGGATTAAAATCGTAAATTTCCCATGGCAGGAAACTTACGGAGAGGACCCATATTTGTCGGGTCAGATGGCCAGAGCTTACGTGGAAGGGCTACAAGGAAATGACCCTCGCTACATTCGAGCAAACGCAGGATGCAAACATTTCGACGTTTATTCGGGACCCGAAAATATTCCTGTATCCAGCTTCTCCTTCGATTCAGTGGTATTTAAAGTTAAACATCACCAAACTTCAAAAATAGTCATAAATTATTGAATAGAACAACATACAAATACTATAAATGTTAACATTACATTTCTGGTAGCAAAACATTGACAGGTCTTTAAACTAAGTAAATATGACCTAACCTAAGTATTACGTAATACTTACGTAATAAAGTACAGTACTGTACTTTAGAAAAGATTTTTAATGACAATTTCTCATTATCGAAGAACACTTCGCCATCCCTAAAAAAAATTTTCACATTTTATAAATCAGTTTTATTCGGCATTTTTATTAATATTAATAATAATACTAACTAAAAGTTCATTAATTTGAAAATTGAAAATAAAACACCAAAGATTAAGCCCGCCTGTAATTTCCAAAAAGTAAAACTTTCTCAGAAAATCAAAGCTTCCAAAAAATGTTTATTGAGAAATTATTTCAAGAAAAAGCTATTTTAAGTCATGTTACCACTGTCATTTTTTAGGTGACTGAGAGAGACTGGCGAGTGACCTATCTGCCTGCATTTCAAGAATGTGTTCAAGCTGGAACTTACAGCTTGATGTGCAGTTTTAACAGGTATTGCATTATATAATGTCAACCAATCCTTATAATATTACCAAGCTGACGAATGTAACAATGTTTGACTTTCTGAATATCCCTAGCATAAATGGCGTGCCAGCATGTGCTAATCCTACACTATTAACGGATATCTTAAGAACAGAATGGGGCTTTAAAGGATATGTTATCAGTGATGAAGATGCTATTGAATATGTCTACACCCAGCATCACTATCTTCCAGACGCTGTTACCACCGCAGCAGCTTGTATTAAAGCAGGTAACGGGATTCAACATACAAAACTAACTTCGAAAAATAGTTTTGAACAAATTATAATAGCTAAACACATGTGTATATTCTGCAAAACATTAGAATTCGAAAGTAACCCACTTGTTTGGAAAGCAAAACTGATGTTAACGTTGATGAATTTTAGGATGATACGATTTCAGAATTTCACACAAATTTATTAAAGTAGAGAACAAATTGTTATTCTAGTAAAATTACTGTTCTTCACTCGAATTTAGGTTGTAACCTCGAACTGAGCACCACCAATTCCAACAACACTTATCAACAGATTCCTGCAGCTGTGGCACAAGGTTTACTGGATGAAGAAACAGTAAACGAAACTGTCAAACCATTATTTTACACTCGGATGAGACTTGGGGAATTTGATCCTCCATCGATGAATCCTTATGCCAGTCTGAAACCTGAGGATTTCATCCAAAGTGATGCACACAGAGCTTTAAGTTTAGAGTTTGCGATGAAATCTTATGTGCTACTAGCAAACCATGACAATTTATTACCTTTGCAAAGAAAGTCCTATGGTACTATTAGCGTGAGTAACCAAACTTTTTTCCTCAGTTCAAAACGATTACAGTCATATGGCAAAGTTATAATTTCAATAACTCAAATTATCAGAATAGTAATAATAGATTTCAACTTGCATTTAGATTTGATGTTAACAAATCTTTCATTTTCGTAAATTTATTTTTATACTCGACTTGATAGAAGATACACAGAAATGACTTAGATTATCAGTTTTGATTTATTTGTAATTTATTTAATCACAAAAATGCCCCTGCTATATAAATATAATGCTATCATTGTCATCTTTGTTTTATAGGTTGTTGGTCCAATGGCGGATAATCCTTATCAGATTTTCGGCACTTATACGCCAGATTATGATCCTGCTTATACTACAACACCTTATGGTGGACTAAGGACCATTTCAAATAAAACTAATTTAGCTTGGGGTTGCACAGACGTACACTGCAACGAATATAATGTCGAAGAAGTTGAAATTGCATTAACTGATACCGAAATTATTTTCGTGTGTCTTGGAACTGGTAAATCTAAGGCAAACACGTCTTTTTTTTCATAAAAAATATTGGACACAATTTTTGAATAGGCAATCCCAATTAATGGATTGTGGTAAAATGTTGTCTGTTCAAAAATTGATTTCTATATTTTTCCAAAAAAATATTCGTGATGGCTTAAATAAACTTTAATTCAACGACTTAATTGACCAAGAATGCATTATGACACATTGATATTTGTGACAATTTATGAATTGTTTTTATATGCTAGGCCCAGACGTGGAGGCTGAGGGAAACGACAGAAGCGACATTGCGTTACCTGGTCAACAAGGACAGCTTTTACAAGATGTCGTTGACATTAACTGTAAATAATTATTCAGAGTCATTTTTTTAATATCGATAACGAGATATTATATATATTTTTTACATAATCAATGTACATATTTCCATTCCATAGCTGGCAAAGTACCAATCGTCTTACTGCTATTTAATGCTGGGCCAGTCCAGTTGGACTCCAATCAAATTGCGTCTGTTGGTGCGATTATGGAGTGTTTTTTTCCGGCTCAAGCAGCTGGAGATGCAATTCGTAAAGTATTACTCAATGATGGGGATTACTCAAATCCGGCTGGACGTCTTCCTTATACCTGGCCTGCAGATATGAGCCAGGTAGGTTAGATTTGGATTTCACGATTTCTACATGGTCTATAGCTATCCCTGGACTTTTCATTTACTGAAGCCAAGTAATATGATTGTCGAAAATACTAATTTCATATCTATTTATATTTCACTTGGCATTGGTAATCAACTGTCATGCCCAATTAACGATAAATATGGAAAACTACTTCTCAAATAAACAAAGCTCAATTAGAGATAAATATAGTTATCAAAAGGACGTGAAATTAAACACATTAAACAGTACAATCTTTTCAATTATCTTTTCAGTTATTTTGGGTTTCTTAAAGGGCCATTTTATTTTCTGCAATCAAATGTGTTAATTGCATTGGCCCTATAGTATATCGTATACAATCGATCCAACATTGTATGCCCCAACATTACTTTAGCACGAATTCATAACAATTTCAGGTTCCATACATTACCAACTACACAATGGCTAACAGAACATACCGATATTGGGACCAAGGACCTCCAACGTTCCCATTTGGATATGGGTTATCATATACCTCATTCAGCTACTCTGATCTCGAAGTTACACCTTTGGAAATTTATCCTGAAGACAGTGTTTCCATTGAAGCCAGAGTTAAAAATATAGGTGACCTCGATGGAGATGAAGTAAGATTACAATTTTATAATTTTTTTTAAAATAAAGTACTTTTCAAAATTTATAACATTTTTGTTATTCATTTCAGGTAATTCAAATATACATTTCGTGGCAAGATGCAACAGAACCAATGCCATTTCTACAATTAGTGCATTTTGAAAGAGTGTTAATTCCGGCATTAAGCACTTACGTAATTAAATTTAATCTGACCCCTCAACAGATGGCTGTTTACGAAGACGCCAATGGTTTTGTTGTTCGTCCAGGTAAGTTTCGCGAAATGTTTAGTTAACCGAAGTTGCTTTGTATTGCGAAAATTACGTTAAATAATTACAGTTTACACTTTTTCTCCACTTTAATTTCAGGTAATATATCAGTCTATGTAGGAGGACAGCAACCAAACCAAGTAACAAATGTGGGAAGCAACGTTTTAACATCTCAATTTGAGATTTTGACACAAAGTTAATTTTCACTTTGGATTTTTTAAATACCAATACTGATTCCGCAATGTGACATAAATTAAAGCATTGGTTGTATTGTAATTTGTCATAATTAAAAATAAAGAAATGTTCAAATGAATCAAGTATGCGTGAATCTTTCATAATTTAACGATGAAGTGTTGGTGTAAATTTTTGCATATAATATCAATAAATATGAATTTATGACAGTTTACACACGTCATTGTTAATGATATTCAGAGTTACAAAATACTTTTCATAACAATTCAACAAATATTTCAGCTATTTCCAAGCTTAGGAAAGGCAAACTTATTTTTTTAAAGTTCATTTATTAAATAATTCCCTTAGTAACTATTATCAATCGGGAACAATTGAAAACAAATAATTCTGCAGGCTTCCTTATTTTATCTAGCTTGAAATAGATTCAATTTATCTGTTGTTTGGTAAATGTACTTCTGATTGCTGATTTAGCATCTAACAAGAGCTTGATACGTTTTGTTAAATACAAAAAGTTTCAAAGTGACATTTGTGCTGGTTTTCTGTTGCCAACAACAACACATATACATAGCCTTTGAATGAAAACCGGTACCAGATTGCATATTTGGCAAAAAGTCAACAACATCGGTAGGCTATTATCCCGACATGTAGGCGAACAAAAACTTAAAAATGGTTAATGGGCTGGATCGTCGCAAGGTTATCAGCAGAAAAAGTGTTCATGCGAACACTCCCCATTTAAGCTATCAACGTAGCAAAGTCTCAGCTAATATCTCAAATTTAGATCGATGGAGAGTATAAATACCAGTTGAGATCTTTCATTCGTCTCAGAGACTCAACATGGCTACGTGGTGTCGTGCGCCCATCATAGTTCTGGTGCTTTTAGGATGTGCATTGGCACAAGACTATCCGTTCCGCGATGTAACTTTAACATGGGACGAGAGAGTGGAGGACTTAGTGGGTCGTCTCACTTTTGATGAAATCGTCATGCAATTAGCCAAAGGTGGAACTGATCCTGATGGTGGACCAGCACCTGCTATTCCTAGATTAGGTATTAATCCTTATGGCTGGAACACCGAGTGTCTCCGAGGAGACATCAGCGCTGGACCCGCAACTTCCTTCCCACAATCCATTGGGATGGCAGCTACTTTTAGGTAAGATGCTAAGAAAAACATTAATTTTGGATTAAAAAGTTATTGTTTTAGCAGTGGTGCCCACCACTAAGCTTTATTACGTACGCAGTACCCCCAAAGTTCCACTCATCTCCCTCTCCCTCTGTGGCCATGCAGTGGCCACCCTTGTTTCAGCATAGCCCAAAGTCGGTCACGCAGTATCTACATGCAGTACATGTACTTTGCGATCACAATACTTTGTACTACACATGTGCATAGTATGTATTACATAAATGTAAGCTAGGTCTTTTAAATATATCCTTATCAACGTGCATAGTTCATCAGTAAATCAATTCTGAATCTCGTCGAGTCACTGTCCAAGTGCAACATTTGTTTAATAATAATTTTAGAATGTGGGCTTTATTTTTAAATTAATTGTACTTGGATGTTATATTCGTACAGTATTTTAACTGTTAAATACGCTATTAAAATCCAACAGAAATCACGCCCCTCTTGTCCAGTAAAAGCCCAACAAATGTGACTATCAAACAAATTAAAGACGTAATTTGCAACTATCATACTGTATTCAAACGTATGTAAATTTACGGACTGATTAGCTATTTAAATACTGACTTGCTCCACATTTAAAGCAGTATCGGTTTGATCAAGAAAATGTATCTAAACAAGATACCCCATTCAAAATAAATGGGGGAAACCAAATGGAATAGAAAACTTGAATTATTATTAAACACCCTGCCTTCATCTTAATTTAATAAATGATTTATTGTTTAATAACTAAACACTACACACCGCCAATTAAACACCGATTATTTTCAAATATAGTAAGGATGTGATGCAAAGGATGGCCCAGGCTACAGGACTTGAAGTGCACGCCAAGTTTAATGAATACAGCAGTCAGGGTCAATATGGCGATCATAAAGGCATTAGTTGCTTTAGTCCTGTTATTAACATCATGAGACATCCACTGTGGGGGCGTAACCAGGTGACAAAATGTGCATTTCGAAGATGAACAGAAACTGTTGAAAATCCAGATTTTTTTACAAAATCCTTTCTTTGCTACAGGAAACTTACGGAGAGGACCCATATTTAAGTGGTCAATTAGCTAGGGCATTTGTAGAAGGACTGCAAGGCGATCACGAGAGATACGTGCTGGCCAACGCCGGTTGCAAACATTTTGATGTCCATGGAGGACCAGAAAACATTCCGGTTTCGCGATTATCATTTGATGCACAGGTAAAGAAATATTCAGACGTTAAATTCGGATGTTATAACCAGAATTTTATGAAAAACAAACCATTTCATTTCATAAGGTCAGTCAACGTGATTGGAGACTAACATTCTTACCTGCATTCCACGAATGCGTAAAGGCTGGTACTTACAGTATTATGTGCAGTTATAACAGGTAGGATGAAGAATAAAGCTGGTTTGGTTCTTTTAATTACAACGTTTGTTATATAGTTGTGTTTGTTCTCGCTTTCAGAATAAATGGTGTACCTGCCTGCGCTAATTCTGAGCTCTTAACTGACATTTTGAGGACTGAATGGGGATTTACCGGCTATGTAATTAGCGACCAAGACGCTGTGAGAAATGTTTGGACAGAACACAAGTACACTCCAGATGACGTTGGTGCAGCGGCAGCGTGCTTAAATGCAGGTAGGTTATATCAAAATAATCGATAAAAATACTATGAGTTTCCCGGCTCCAATTGAATCGTGTAGTTGTGATGTGTTTAATTTTTAGAGAATAAAAGTACGAAAATCCAATTGTCATTATACAGAAGGACGTAAAAAAGATTAACAACATGCATGTTATAAGCATTACACATACATACTATACTTTATAGAAGTACAGCAGAACATGTCTAAAAGCATACTCTTGGGACCGAGAAAAAAGATGCTTTTATAGGCATGCAAGTTCATTTATACACGGGAGCGGCAGATTTTATGCTTTTAGAGAAGTTATTTATTTACACAGGATGCAATTAGACAGGTTCTATACTGTATAGGGAGCAAGTCCCAACTTGGCAGTTCTTCATTTTTAAGCAAAGCAAAATTCATTTAAAATACATCTAAAACAAATATACTGATTCCGTTAATTAACTTTTTTGATACCGTATATTAAATGTATATTTATTCAATTTTTAAAGCTTTATCAATAGTAGCGTCTTGTCCTGAAAGGCGATTGTAGGGTTTATAGAAAAAGTGCAAACGATCCATGTTTTTATGTTTAATCTCTGTTAGGTACAAACATCGAATTGGCAACTAGTGATCCCAACAACGCTTACACTAAACTCGGCGAAGCAGTTGCACAGGGATTAGTGTCAAATAAGACTGTGGTGGAATCTGTGAAACCTTTGTTTTACACCAGAATGCGTTTAGGAGAATTTGATCCTCCAACCATGAATCCGTATTCCTCATTGGTGTCCGCGGATCTTGTTCAAAGTGCGGCTCACATTGACCTGGCTCTGGAATGTGCCCTCAAATCTTATGTTCTGCTGAAAAATGATGGGCTCCTACCATTGAAACAAACTTCCTATGGAGTTATTAGTGTAAGTATAGACTTTTTATATATTTGATTGTTTAATCCACTTTAATCGGTTAGCGAGATTGAACGTACTTTTTGGAACAATGTTTAAGTGATGAAAAACTTATCCGATAACACGTACAATGTTTATAAGCACTGCATGTACTGATTTGATAAAGATTCAGCATGACTAGATGTCTGTTAGTGATATATTTTCAAGAGCAGCTTACTCATCAGATTCTTATCAAATTATATTTATCCAGGTCGTGGGACCATTTGCTGACAATGCTGAACAACTATTTGGAGATTATTCC
>JAQGBW010004001.1:0-14797 GCA_034698625.1 Julus scanicus | reverse complement strand
TTAAAAAAAAAAAAAAAAAAAAAAAAAAAAAAAAAAAAAAAAAGTGTTCAACACCCGCTTAAGACGTTTTCCACGTTTAAGAAATCGAATCTCGAGGTCCCAAGAGTGCAATGGAATTTGTCTCGTTTAATAAGTTTTCCCGCTTAAAAAGTTTAACTTTGGTCCCTTGAAAAACTTCTTAAGGGGGATTACAACCCTATCGATCCCTTCCAATGGGTAATTTTGCAAAGACACTCACATTCAAACAAAAAAAGATTAAATAAAAACAAAAATTGCTTAAAATAACTTAATAAATTAGCCAGGGGCTCCGCTTGTCATTTTCCATTTTAAAATAGTACATTTTTTAAATTAAATTATTATTTGAATTTTTGCACTCACAACTTACTTGCCTATCTCATGCTGCCACCTGCTGGCGGCGTATGCCAACTAACGAACATTTTTCAAACTTGTATATAAGTTTTTAAAAAAGCTACCGTTTCAAAGTGAAAAACAACAAGATGAAGCCCTTGCTGATCCATCAAGCCACCCCAAACAATTCCCACCCCCACCCAAACCTGCCTCATTCAACTGCGAGTATCTTTGCAAGCCCGACCCATGGGAACATCGGCATACATTATATGGAAATACAAATCCAAACATGGCATTTATGTCCATATATGACCATAAATCCACCTAGCTGTCCATATATCTACATTGGGGATATTTTAATTACACTGTAGGTCTAAAAGTCCCTACCATACAATTTCTGTGGCATTGCCAATTGTGTTATTATTATATGCTATTTTCCCATATGCTAAATGGGACTTCATACATAAGTCTATTAGATCTTTTTATTACGGGAATATTATAGCGGGAATAAATATCCCATTGATAGTGAGTTCTCATTTGGTCCCATTGCCTCAATAGCAGGTCTCAAAATTTTAATTGCACATGGATGTTCTCTTCTTGAGGATAATGTATTTTAGAAACGAGTGGGTTGCCCAAATTTAAGCATTCGCTCGAACTATCGGACTGCTACAATTATTGCACAAATTCGAAAGCAATCCCGAATTGTACTCACCTTAAAAAAGGAATAATAACGATGACGAGATAATATTTATCAGGATTAAACTAAGATTGTCAAAAACTACTCGACAACAACGTTGACCCTATGGACACGACCTACAAAAAAAAACATTTGTCCACTGACCCACAAAGGAAATGCTAAACGTCATAGTCATGGTCATGGTCATCGAATTCTCCCGTTTTAGAACATTTGAATCCTGATGATTTCATTGGTCGATAAATTAGGTTTGCTCAGAAAGTGGAGACCTTTTTTCCAGTTCAGAACTATTTATGGCACTGGCATGGGCAAGTCCATTGAATGCCCTATGGGTTCAGTTTAGAATAACACACCCTCTCTTGAAATAAGTAATGAAACATTCTACACTCACACTGAAGGTGGTAGATAATATTTTTAATGGTAGTTGTTCTTCAAAGTGAAATACAGGGGGAGGAAGGGAGTAGCCATTGTAGACGTCCACTAAGGAATTTCTGGACGTCCTTTTAGAATAGCATCTAATGTGTTTTTTGAAATTTATAAATCGCGCAGGAATTAACAAATTTGCACAAATGCAAACTTAAATACATGTTGTATTATATATCTGAAATTGAACCTCTATTTATTAATCTACAGAGTTCTAAAAACTTCCAGAGCACGAAAATCTGACATTGAAGAGCAATGTTTGTAAAATCACCATAAGCTTAAAATATGCATGAGCTTTACAGCATGCAGAGTACCATGAATAAATACATTTTTCCCTCTATGGTAACAATGGTGTAACCACTCACTGCCACGTGTTCGCGAACGGAAGTGCTTCGGATCACGTGCCCTACTCGTGGGAACCAGAGCGTTAAAACGGAGTTAAAATATGGCGAACAAAGCGAAGTGTAGATACTTCAATTCGCAAGGGCATATGACCATTCTTTATATATGCCAATTATGTAAATCGATTGTATGACAATCTAAGTTCATTACAGTTCATACAGTATAAAAAAAACAGCGCAGAAGGATATGTTGGGAACGAGAGGTTATACAACAACGATTCATTTTCGTTTTTTTCGAAATCACATTATTTCACCAATGTTTTGAAATCTTTTTCAACTGAGTCAATGCAAAAATTGTCGCGAACATTAGCCGAAAACACTGGAATACAATTAAGGGACCATAGCTAATCTAGCATACCCAAAACGGATTTCTCATTGCTTAATTTAGCCTGGTGCAAATCATCAAATTTTGAGATAAATTTCACGAAATATATAAACTAAGAAACTAATTTACAGATACAGAAAAAAAATATTCACTACTATTTAAAACAATTTTTAAAGTTTACAATTTTGCTTATTTTCATTTACCTTTTTGCTTATTTTTATTTACAATTTTGCTTAATTTTCTTTACTAGTTTGCTCATTTTTATTCAACATTTTGCTTAATTTAATTCACCACTTTGCTTATTTTTATTTACTATTTTTCTTATTTGAATTTTCAATTTGTCTTACTTTTATTTACTATTTTTGTTATTTGTATTTACAATTTTGCTTATTTTAATTCACTATTTTGCTTATTTTCATTTATTACTGTACTTTACTCATTTTATTTCCTATTTTGCTGATTTTATTTCCCATTTTGACGATTTTCTTTCCTATTTTGCTTATTTACATTTACAATTTTGCTTATTTTATTTCCTATTTTGCATATTTTCTTTTAATATTTTTGATTATTTTTATTTCCTATATTGCTTATTTGTATTCACTATTTTGCTTATTTTTGTTTCCAATTTTTCTTATTGTTATTCACTATATTGCTTATTTTTGTTTACAATTTTGCTTATTTTTATTCACCACTTAGCTTATTTAATTTCCTTTGTATGCAAATGTATAATAACACATATGTGACGCATTATTCAATGCAATACATAATAAACATTAAAATACACGTAAACTTGCATTTTGTTTTGTTCTCAATTGTGTCCTAACATCCAGAGGCCCCATTGCCCGAAACACATTATATTCTTGAAATTTTGCATTGACATTGACATTCAAGAATATCAATACAAAAGCAGAGCAGTGGGGGGTTTATTGCATGCAGTGAATATATGGCTTTTACTGCAGATTTTCCACAGCCCCTACTTTTTCCCAGGGGTCTGTTTAGTATGACGTCACTTAGCCCCACCTCCTGGCGGATAGCTACATCCTCTGAGGACGAACTATTTTCCTGGCGGAGTGGCACAACCACTTCACCGCTAATTCCTCCCTCATAAGCACTCCCGGTTGGGGTGGCGCCTACCAAAAACGCCATTGCGAGCAACCTGCACGTCGTTTTGTGCCGGTTAGGACTTTAAAAATTAAAAGTGTCGCGGGCCTTAAGACAGTGTGTGGATTACCAGTTCCAGAACACGATTCCGAGGTAAGCAAATGCAAATTTATCCCCATCTTCCTAAAATCCCAATGGCGTTAAGGTGGTTGGGATGAGAGGGCGCTAAGCAAGCGGATGCTGCACCATATGGTACGGCTGGGAAATTTCCGGAGTGCAAGAGGGGATTTAAATGCCCCATCTGCTCTGATGCACAACTCCGAACTCTGACTCCAAATCGGTTTCCGGGTCCTTGCGATTTGGGAAGTTTTGAAATTTCGAAATAGGGAATCCTAACCAGACAACGCTATGAAAGGTAGTGTTTGAAATGGGAATTTGTTTTCCGCTGTCGTGGATAAATTAAATTCCTGCAATAATTTGTAATCGTGATGATGGCATTTGGAATGATAACCTCATGGAATGGATCTCCCCTGCACATTGTTACCATATTGCCACTTTATTGGATCGTATGTTAGTTAGGGTGAACATTACTCCGAATAGTTAAATTGATGTTTCTGCAAGTTCTACCAGACATGTTCTTGCAATGATGGAATAGTTGGAAACATGAAAAATATATTTCTTTGAACATGTGAAAACATCGCAACGTGTTTTCTATATGTTGTTAGAGCTGTTGAAATATTTCAAAACTTGTTTGCACAGTCTCAATTTGCAATATCCATATTCTTCAGGTAACTTTTTTTTTGCAAACAGAAACATATTTTGAACATGTTCCCCGATTTAACACCATCTCAATACTCCGCATGTGATATTTGGAAACATGAAAATGCATTCATGTTCTTTTTTTAAAATGTTCCAAACATGACAAAACATCTAACCAACATATGGTCGAATTCCCCAGTATTGTTTCATTGGAAGTACTCTTAATTAGGAGATGGTCTAATGAGCATAAGGCTAATTGCAACCACCTGAGCTGTATGTGGAGTTTAGCTGACATGTGGTTCGCCGTAGAAAGGGTCACGTGATCCGTTTTGCGAGAACCCTGCTAATAAGTTCTCATTTTTCCTCCGCCCGGGTCACGGGGTACCCCTGGGGCCCCCGAGGAGGAATGTGAATGGATATGCGAGCAGTGGAATGTACGCATTTGACTGCCAGGAGCTACGAAGGGTGGTACCTGTTGTGCACCTGTCGTGTGTTCTCAATATGGTAAAGAGGGCTTGGCGGCCATATTGGAACTATTTAGACTCATATATAGCAATGTGGACATTTGAATTTGCAGCTGTTACCTATACAGTCAGAGGGGGAATGGTCACTTGAAAAGAAAATTGTCTTGGAAGGACCTCAATGTTGCGTTTAGATGCAATATGCAATCTTGCAGAAAAAAGTTGCAAAACTATATTGCAGATAAAATTGCAAGAAATATAGCAGAAAAAGTTGCGGCAAATATTTCAGAACGTAATGCGATAAATATTGCAAAAAAGTTGCAGAATGTAATGCGAGAAATTTTGCAGAAAAAATTGCAAAAAGAGTTGCAGCACATATTGCAGAACGTAATGTAAAAAAGTAACCCAAGAAATATTGCAGAAAGAATTGCAAAAATATATTGCAGAAAAAGTTGCAGCAAATATTTCAGAACGTAATGTGAGAAATATTGCAGAACAAATTGCAAGAAATATTACAGAAAAATTGCAAAAAGCATTAAAGGAATATTGCAAAAAGCATTAAAGGAATATTGCAGAAGTATTGCTCAATATATATTCATTCTATTGCGAATGTATTTCGGAATATGTACCGCATATGGACACTTTGCAAAAAAGGTCTTATTTGCAGCAAATAGGCTACGTGTATATTTTTTACTGTATTGTAGCATGTTTTATGTATGCTATGAAATGTCCAATTTATCTGTAAATTGCAAAATTTGCGTCGATTCAGTTTACAAAAATATATATTTCAACAAAACTTTACATTAAGTTAAGCAATATCATAACAGATGGTTGTCCTTATTTCCAAAATTTACATTACAAATTATTAAGTGTCAAGATAATGAACATAAAAAATATAAAAAAATTGCAAGTAGCATTGGAAATTGTATTTCTATAATTGCAAATTGTTTCAATTTGTTAGTGAAATTTGTGAAATCTCAAAGTCGGTTGAAATAAAGATGCCTGTTGTTAAGCCACTTTTCATAATTCAACGAAAGTTTTGGGTTTTCCTCAAAAGAATTTCCCACCTAAAAAAAACCTCAAAAATTAGGCCTCAGGTTTCAAAGGAGGTCATTGCATGTCCTAATTGCTGGTTGCCATATTTTGATGTGACAAATCGAAGCCAGCTGACATGATTTCGGCCATTTGCGTTGATTGGAATGAAAGGATTAAAATGGGTCAGACAACAACAAACAAAAATTCTGCGAAAATGTCTATGGCAAAAAAATAACACTCGAAAACAGCCCTGGTAAAAGGGTTGAAATTTCCGGTGCCCGATTTCTAGAGAATTGTATGTTTTTCAAATATTTTTCAAGTTTCTGCTTGGTCAATATCGCGAAACCATTCCGGATATCAATCCGGAAGCCAAAAGTATACTTCTTTCAATGACATGCACATTCGTAGATGACGTCATTGTAGGACAAACTATACATCAATTAAGTGAAGAAGGAAAAATCAATAAACGTCTGTTTTTATAAGGACAAGTCCCTTTTCAACTGTTCAGGAAATGACTTTCGTCGAAAATTCATTAAAGGAATTCGGCCTTCAAGCAAAAGGTGTCTTGCTTCCTTGTAAAGAAAGTAGAAACATTAAACAATAGTACATCTTAATTCCAGTTAGCTAAAACCAGTCATATTTCAACGTTAGGGCCTACTCTCAGGAATAATTTTTTAAGAAATGTTAGGGGTACTCAAACGAACTATCACTAGGGCAGTTGGTCTATCTGCATTTGGCCCATATATGGTGCACATGCGCAATAGATTCAAGCACCTCTGCCAAGGTCCACAAGTCTTGTGAAATGGGCACAAATGTAGTTTTCACAGGCCTGCCAAGATGGACTGCAAGAGCAAAAAATCTCTTTTTCTCCAGCACTTCTAAAGACCCCATAAACTACAGACATGTGCGGAATTTTGGGGTCTGTTTGAGCACCCCTACTCTAAATAAAATCTGGAGACCCAAAAGTTGAATAATTTGTATTTCCAATTATGCCTTGGTCATCTGTAGATTTTCTCAATGGAGGCGTGGCTTATTTTGCCCATTCTTTCATCATTGACTAAACGTATTTTCGTTTTCTTTGCAGAATCCATGAGAACCAAATCCAGGGCCCAGGACCGTCCTTCTCATCGTTCTAAATCTCAGCTATTCCCATCTTCCGATTGCTATTCACGGACTTTGTAGTCGTTCTCACCATGTGGATTACAATGACGCCCCACAACTCCCACTGTGTTTATTCTGTACAAAAACTCTTACAAAAATACCGTCGTCACAGGCTCAGGCTGCTCAGGAGAAAAGAATACAACCGCCTGAGAGCCATGGTGCCATCCATTGCCACAAAACCCAAGGTATCAAAGGTAAGATCCATTGGTTTTTTTTTCTTTATGACACCGAATTATGAACACTCTGGATCTTGATCAAACAGTAACCGACTCGTTGTCTATATTTGTGCAAAATTGGATTTACCTTGATTAAAAAATAAAAGTTTCGAATTTATGAGAAAGGTTTCCCTTTTTTTCCGATTTTATCGCATTAGCACATCATTAAAAAGAATCATGCCATGTTAGAAAATGTTGGAGTAAAAAAGTGAAAGTTTCGCGATAGCACCGTGGTCTGTTCGATGAATAACCAGTTTGACCATTAGGGTAACCGGTCATTCATCGCCCAAAAAAACAACGGCAAAAAAAACGCAAACAAACCCTAGCGCACGTTAACCCCCCCAATGACGTCACGTTAACTCTTTCGCCCTCCCAGGACGCACCTGCCAACAACTTTTTCGATACATTTTTTTGTAATGGTCCACTTTTTCTCCAAACTTGATAGTTCGTTAACGTGTACAACGGGTTAAAGTGGTCGTTGGTGGTGGGGGGGTTCAAGGGCACTCTCGCCCTCCGGGGCCACTTTTCCGTCCATCCGAACGGGTTCATCGGGGTGCTTCTTCCACCCGAATGACCCTCGCTGACCCTACGAAGAGCAATTTTAAGAGTCCTAATCATTATTTTGCTTTTTTTGTACTACTCAGGTGACTGTGATCGAAGAAGCCATCAAGTACATTGACCAGCTCCACACGGCGCTCATTGCTCGGCTGAAGACCAGAGGTCTGCCCCAAGCCCTTCAAGGTGAGTGCAAAAGTGAACCCTGAAAACCGGCTCTAACTGTACCAATTATAGGAATTAGTCAGATTTTCATATATTTTCTTTATAAAATGTCCATTTTTGAGATGACTTCAGGGAGTTCGAAGCAATGCTTGAGAGTTTTGACCCATGTTTCCCCCGAATGGTCTTGGGTTTTTTTTGTGTAAAATAAAACTGAAAAAATCTTGGGTCATGGACTTTTCTTCTTGAGATTGTTCCATGTCTAGGCCTGTTTACTCCGACTTAATGGTTAGGAAACCCAGCATCATTCTTGTTCAATTAGTTGGACACGTGTTCGCGTCCTCTAGTGACGAATCCCAGGCCGATTTTTGGACCCATTTTCGCCGAAAAAAGCAAAAGGGGATTGCTAATTGAGATAACTGGACCTCCGGTTGCCCCCATCTGACTTCTCCCGTTGCATATGCTCGTTCTGTTCCTTGTATAAACATCGACCTTCTTCAAACGCCAATGGCCGCCACCTAATTAGCAATTAGGCCGTGGCTGGAACTAATCGAACGTTAGTGTGGTTGATAACCAGGCACCCAACTGCATGGCATTGGTCGTAACTGCTGCTTTGACAAGGTTATTTTACAGGCCTGCACATATCAACTGACAATGCAATTAGTCGTGTTCGGGACACATTTTTACAACTACTTTTTTTTGTACATTTAAAAAAAAATATAACAAACCAAAACATTCTGAAACAGGGTTTTTGGTAAGGGGCCATTCTAAAAAGCAACTTAATTAAACAAGAAATCCAAAAACTCAAAAATACCATCATTAGTGGATGTTCGCAATGACTACCCCCTCCCCTGTCCACGTGCCAGCAGACCCCCAACTCTCCATCCTTTGAATGGCCCTTAAGATCGATGTCTGGCTGCCATAAGTCTGTTTGTCAGTTGCTTGGCAATGACATTGAGCAATTTCGGAGAGTTTTGCATCCAGGTGCAAAACGACATTATGGAAAGGAACATAAAAATTGAAACTTCAAATTTGTCTGAAAAATTCTGAAGTTAGGCTATACTGACCCACCAATGGCGTAATTTATGGACGACACATGTTCCGCAAATTGATTTCAAACTCAGCATTCTGAAATCTGAACCAGAACTAATCTAAAAAGCTCGTTTGTTCAAGAAGTTGGACTCAAGAAGGGGTTCTCCCTTTCCTGTGAGGGGTCAAAATGGCGGCCTTAAGCGTCCCCTTCCTTGCACCAACAATTAGCTTAAGGACTTTAAGACACCCCCGTTGCGCACTCGTAATTGCCTTCCCGAAACCCAGACTGGGAAAAATTATTCTTAGATTTGTGACACTCCAAGCTTAGCAACCCAAATCTCCGATTTAGCACGTCTCGGGCAATGTAATTAATCGAGCCCAGGTCAGCAAGGGGTCAATTAGCCACTAGTCTGCCCCCATGCTGGGCTATAGCTCAGACGCCAACCAGGATTAACCTAAGTATGGTTTAAACCCTTCAAAAATAAGAATTATTACAGTTAAACCTGTTCAAAGTGTCCGTTATAGACAGGTGGATGTGTTAAGTTCGAAAAGCTTTTATCCATATATACAAGATTTTGACAAATCTATGGGAGCAACGGATATTAGGGTCTATAATGAGCAAGAACTGGGCATAAGCCCGTTAAGCTATAGGGATTGTGGGTGTTGTTTTATTATTACCACACTTTTTGAATTTGACAAATATGAACTGTAGAGCATAAACTTTATATTAAGATTGCATGATACATTTGAATTTGAGAGCAGTAACAGGAACAATTAAAATTACTTATCCAAATTGAACTTAGCTTCTGCTTCCATTGAAATCCCGAACAACATTAAATAAAGAACTAAAAACTAACAAAGAACGTTTTTCAATTTTCAAAATCAACACGTGCAAAGTGTAAGCACGTTTAAAGATGCACGTGACCAATTAACTGCACGTTTAAAGATGCACGTGGCCAATTAACTGGTCGCCACAGGCCCATTAAATGCGGCCCTGTTTGTATAGAAAATGTTCTTGGGTCCCATTTTCAAAACCTTAATTGCTGTTTTATCCACAAAACCCCAAAATAACATCCTCACACATTTAATAGACGAGTTCCACTTTCGTTGGTGGTGCCATCTGTGACCAATGGCCCAACCATCAATAGTGTATAACTTACAAAGGGGTATGCTCCCAAATTTCTGGCGGCTCGGCCCCTCAGATGGTTGTTGCGCTAAAGGGGCAATGCACCCTGGGGCTTGCGTGTTCCGTTCCCATGGAGTACAATGCGCGTTTCTGATGACCTCCCAGGAATGTGGCGCCCAGCGGAGTTGCCGTGTATCCACCACCTGTCGCCCATTTTACGAAAACCTATATGGTGCGTCAGCAGCCGTTTTACGGCCTTATTAAAATTCCTGACATTCGGTGGCTCGGAATGGGGGGAACCCCTTTGGGGCACATTCCGGACGGAATTATGCGATCTCGAGGCAACCCTTACCCCCTTTTTCCGAGAACAATTCTAGGTAGCGGAAGCCTTGGCAATGGAAGGGTTGTCATAATTAACGAAATATACACTGAGTCATAAAATTGGTTTAAAAAAAATATTACAGGGATGATCTTGGGGCCAAAAAACTTGTTCCGGACATGCGACAAATCTCGGAGTTTTTCATTTCTCAACATGATGTTGAACTGCTGCCACAGTTGATGAACCCAACCGCTGGCCACCAAACAGTATGGACTTAAATCCGGTGGACTACAAAATTTGGGGGAGTTGATATCGAAGACTCGAAACTACGAATTAAGAAAACTTGGATTGAACTCGATCAGCGTATAATCGATTCGTCAATCAAAGAATGGCGCGTTAGACTCCGGGCTTGTGTAATGACAACCATTTTAAACACATTTTATAATTTAGTTTTGTTCCTACACTATTGTTATGCAAGTGCCAAATTTCATTTACATCGGAACTTAATTAACGAAGTTGTGATAGTTTATTGGGTTCTACTTTTTTATGACTCACAGTGTATATTCGTGGTCGTTTATGGACCTTTCAAAATTGCAACAATTCCAATATGGCCACGACCACTCCAGAGACATCATGCACCAATGCATTTCCAAGATGATCACGTCTGGAACAAGTGGAACCATTTTTTTTAAATGTTTTAAAGACACGTCTTGATGGAGAGTTGTCATGTTTGCATCAACCCTGGAATTTTCACATCCTCGACGGGGAGTCTTTTGGACATAAGACAGATACTGAATGTAATTCAGCGCTTTTTTTTTTCTTTTTTTTGGTTTCTGAATTTCGATAAAAAAGTAAGGTTTTTCGCGAGCCTCGAGGATGGCTTGACCCGGGTCAAGCCCGTGTTGAAGTATACGCGGCGCTGTTGATCCCCCTCGCCACTCGGTGGTTCCTCCGGGAATCTTGGCAATGTGCGGGGCACTCACAATGACGTCTTGTCACCCCGGGGCCGTTCCCATGGGTGGGGGACGAGGGCGACACAACGCAGATGCCGAACGGCTGCATTCAATCGTGGAGCTGGGTTCTGGACCGAGGGTCGTGACGTTTGATTGAAACCTCATGCAGAGGGGGTCGGAGGGGGGGGGGGGGGGAAGGGATTTTGGCACATTCTGCTGCATTTTACATACGTTCATTTGAAAATAAAACAAATATTTCGCCTCGTTCTGAGAATGGACCTTATGTAGTCAAGTCACGGACGGTATCACGTGGCGTTTTAATTAGCCGCATTCCAGTTCAGCACCCCCTGCTGGCGTACGAGACTTTAGCATGGCATTAACATAATGTCCGCGCCCTTTTATTCCAAATGCGGTCATTTTTTATGGCATTATGCTTAAAATTAAGTATTAGTCTTTTATTGGTCATTATTTAGTCATTTTTTTGTCATTCTTTGGCCAGCAAAACGACGAGGATGGTCATTATTGGTCAATTTTAGTTCGTAATTTTTTTATCAGTAAAATGACCAAAAAATGACGTCATTTTCGACGTGAGACGTGTTTTTCGAAAAAATGACGTCATTGAATTTCCCCATTGGTACTTGGGTTCTGATTGGAACAAAAAGCTTACCTGACACAACTTTGACAATACCGTGATGCCCATTGCGAGCAAGTGGCCCTTGAATGGTTATGCCATGGGCCGCAGGATACTCCTCCATTCTTGTATTTATATATTTTTTGTATAAAAGTACTAGTTGGTATTTTCTACTACCCTGGAAAGGGACGTCGCGCCCCCTGCTGGGGTCGTGGTTGCTCCAGGGAAGTGATATCGCGCCTGCGGTGGCGCCAAGCTGTCTACCAGCTTCGTCGGGATTCTGGGTATTCCCTCTGCCCTTTATAAAGCGAATGCAGAGAATCTCAAGGTCCCAACCAGTGGGTGCGTCAAAAAAAAAAAAAAAAAAAAAAATTCGAGGACGGGTGGGCGAGGCAGTATTTTTCATTACAATTCGAGGAAAAGTTTCCCTGAACGCCACCTGGTGATTGAGTAGTGGAGCTGAAAACCTTGAGAGTACCGGCAGCACCCATTTTATACCGAAATGTTAAATGGTATGCGTGGACAAACCTGATAATGTATTGTCAGACACATTGCAAATCACCTAAGCAATTTTAGCTAGAACGTAAAATTGTGATTAAAATTCGAAATAGAACAAACTGGAAAACATTAAGATCTGAGTTTGTTTGAAAGTAGTATAAAATCAAATTCAGAACAATAGTCACTAAACCAGTACAAACTGAATGACAAGTTTCCAATCCCCGTACCACAGTTGCTCAAGTCGCATGAGCTTGAGACCGATCTGCGTCTCAAGTCCCAGATGCATACCACAGCAGCACAGAAAAATTGTCAAGACGAGCTCAATACAGCCAAATGTAAGACCAAGCTCAAGGTTGGTCGGGAGGTACTTTGCGACAAACTTACCATCATACCACAGTTACTCAAATCGCATGAGCTTGAGACTGATCTGCGTCTCAAGTCCCAGATGGATACTCAGACGAGACAAAGCTTGAGCTTGAGTTTGTTGAGCAACTGTGGTATGGGCCTAATTGTTTATAGAGGTTTAAGAAGCAAATGTTCAGCGTATCATCCATTCCAATAGTTCTAAAAACATCATTTGTCAAGTCTAACATTTAAATATTTCCACAACTAAACCTTGTATTAATTGCTGAAAACTACCCTGATGTGATATTAACGATTTTTTTATGTTTTTATTTTGAAGGTTTGGGTCTACCAAGGGACATCCAGCACATCGATCGTTCCGAAATCCGGGAGCTCGTGCGCCGCATTTTGCCATCCAATCAGCGTCAGCCAGCAACGCCCTCACCAACCACGTGCACCACGAGGAGCACCAGGGAACGTGCGTGCCACTCTACGCCACGAAAATCAAAATGGCCGCGGCACTAGCGCAGAATCTCACCTTGTGGACATCGAACGCGATTGGGACGCCGCAAGAGGGCGTCCATTTTTATTTTTAACCCATGCGCTTCACCCACGTATTCCATACCGAAGAGATTGCTTCCCCAGACGCTGGATTTGTACAGAAAATGCTGCTTCGGCGATTATATATATATATATATATACCCAGTTCCGGAAGTTTTTAACTGCATTCATTGTGTGTACTCAGAACGGTGACCTGTTTATTTTGTATGTAAATATTTTTTTTCTGCGGAGGGGGCAGTTGTGTAATTTAATAAAAAGGAGAAGCTTGTATAATGTGAAATTGGTCTCAAAGTATTTTATTTTTTTGTTATTGATCCATGACGTCATTATTTTTCACAAACAATTCCGATTCAACTCAGTACCCTACAGACGGAATATAAATGCTGCAGGGGAGAGGGAAAGTCGTACCAAATCATTTCAGGAGAATGCTCCTACGTCAGTAGCTACTTAGACATCATTGTTAAATTTAATTTTTTTACCAAATCTGGAATTTCGCCAGGAAGGCTATTCCATCGTCTAATCGCACGCAAAAAGAAGAACCAATAGGAAGCATCCGTTTTGAGGAGGAAGCCAATGTGAAAGGATTTGAGTGATTATGTCTACTCCTAGAGTGGTCGTTAGGAGTTAATATTGAGCGATAATTTTGCTTTTGGACCACAGTCTTTCTTTGTATTGAGTGTTTCCACGAGTCTTTAAATAAATATATTTGAATTGCGAGAAATATTAAAACGTTTGAATAAACACATGGATAACTTCTTGTGTCTGGACCTCAACATGGCCCAATTTAGAGAGTGGAGCATTTTTGTAACACGCAAAAACGTGTAAAAGATATATGTTATACTTTATTAACATTTTACATGTTTTGTCCTCAATGGACTCTTCGGATAATATGATATGTTCCAACAAATTTTCTGGACACTACTTTAAAAAAAAAATTAAGGATGTCTATGAGGGGGAGGTAAAATGGACAGGGTATAGGGGGGTCAATTTTTCAAGGAATTTCGGGACGTCTTTTTCGAATGGCCCTCAAGACGAGCTAGCAGACAAATGTCAGACTCTGCATCTGTGGTAGGGGGTCATCTCAAGCTTTAGCTTAATCTTGAGATACAGCTTAGAAGAGCTAAAGTTTGAATTTCAGTTTCTTTACCAAATGTTGTATGGGCCTTAGAATCCTATCAAGAAACTTTGCTAGTTAGCAAAATCAAGAAATGAAACACCGAAGAATGCAGAAATGAAAAATGAAAATCAAGAAGAACGCAGAAATGGTATGGTAAGGTATCTATGTGATGTGATAATTACATTTTTAAACTTAATCTGAAGCCGTTTGCAATTATTATAAAGATGACAACAAACCTGAAGTAATCGAAATTCTCAAAATGGAAGCTGAATTGCAGTCAGCTGCACTTATGTCGAAAACAAGTCGTGTCATAGCTTTTCATACTCAAGTTCATCAATACAAAAGCGAACGTGTAGTTTCAAAAGACATTCAAAATGCATGACCAGACAGAATGCAATTTGTAAGTCAACCATAGTCGATAAAGGAAGTGAAGTACAGTGTAGGCAGGGAATGTTTAAAGGAAGGAAAGTAGTACAGTCCACCTATATGGGGCAAGTGGGTGGGGGTTTCCGGCCACGCCCCCCACCCACCGGACGTGACGTCACGCCCCTCCCCCCGTCCAAGATGGCGGCGGGAAA
>JAQGBW010004000.1:0-14800 GCA_034698625.1 Julus scanicus | reverse complement strand
AATACAGGAACCATAGAAAACAATTAAAATCAATAAAGTGGCCAAATTACAATAGAAACCAATATAAATCTCTATTGGTTTCTATTGCTTTTTTCACCCGGAAGGAGGGGGAACTCATAGGCTCAGACACATATATAACTATTTTACTGAATAATTTCAGTTATTTTTATCGTGTTAAACTTACCTGTTTGCGTTCGTCCCCAACCTGAAGCCACACACCGTAACCCAACGAAGCTTTCGTTTTTGGTTAAACTGGTATCAGGCAAACAAATGGTTTTAATGAGATCGGTTGTATCTAAGGACACTGGTTCAGCCAATTTCATGAGCGCCACATCATTGTGATATTCCCGAAATTTCTCGTGAAGGATGATTTTGGCCACGCGACGTACCAATTCCCCTGGTTCCTTCACTCGTAAATTATATTTTCCAAATAAGATGGTCCAATAAGTCGGTCGTGGAAGATTGAACAATCGGCTAAAGAACGAATATATTTATATGACGTATATGGAAATCCATAACATTCACAAATAATGCGAAATAGATTACATTTTTTTCTTCTATCGTCATTAATATTTATGATACCGGCACCAGCATATGTAGCTATGCTTTTTATAAAACTTATCTGCCGCAAAATGTGAATCTCATTTCCGCATTGGATGATGGATGTATCATTACAAATTGTTGATAAATGAACTGTTTAACCAACTATTTAAAAAGTAAATTTTCGCAAGCAAAACAGTTTAATTAATGGACAAATTATCTTCTTCTCTTGAAATTTGTTTCATGTTTTTTTATTAAAGGTTTATCTCGTCGAACTCTTTAAGGCATTATTATCTTAATGACTGTACGACTCCTTCAGCCAATATTTTATCTAGAATCATGTTAGATTCAACCTTAAGTTCCTTATTAACCTTCTAGCACCTACATATAATGTACATGCATGCTTTTTTTTGTCAAATCATTTTTTCACAAGTTTTTTTCTGTTATCATATTCAAAATAAAGAAAAATAGGGTTTTGAATAAAATCTGCTCCAAGATGGATGCACATATATAAAGTAAACTCCCCTTGCACACCTGTTGAACAACAATGGCCAACTCTGGGTCAAACTACCACTCTGGGGCATATTTGTCCTTGGAAGTGACGTCACACTTCTGTACCCTTATATTAGGCCTCAAGGTTTCCATTATCTTCTCAGATTCATCCATTTATATACATCCTTAAGTCATGTCATAAAGTTAATAAACACTCACTTCTTCAAGCAATGGGCTGCCGTCAACACCCATTTGGGGTGGATGAGCACCCCAGCGCACCAGTGACCAACGAAACCCCAACGTGGATGGCGCAGTTGCAAAGTGACCTTAAAAACGAATTTATCGTTGACTTAATATGAGTTATTAAATTTGGCTGTACCTTAGAAGGATTCATTTTTGGCATAACTTACTTGCCACGGCCATTCTCCAGGCAGTGCAGGGCTAGATCCTATCAGCCGGCCAGTGACCTCACTCACAGTTGATGGTGGCATGTTCTGTAAGCGTGGTTCCCTATGACGGGTGAATTTACCGGTACCACACATTTCATCTTTTACTTCTGAAAAGTAAATTTCATTTGAAAAAGTGATTTTCAAATGGATAGGCTGATAGTACATTTAAAAATATCCGCACCATCTGTGGTGAATTCCATGCAACTGCAAGGAAATATCCTATCTATATTTTGTATTGTAGATGTAGCATACAGAATATATAGAATGTAGAACACAGAATATAGAATGTAGAATAAAGAATAAACACAGAATATAGAATGTAGAACACAGAATATAGAATGTAGAACACAGAATATAGAATGTAGAACACAGAATATAGAATGTAGAATACAGAATATACGTAGAATGTAGAAGATAGAATAGTTTACATTAGATTAGATCCATGGTTTCCATAAAGTTGTCAGTTTACATTTTAAAATTGTACATATTGAGTATTTTCAAAAACAAGTAATGCCAGATAAATGTGTTCTAAAAATATATTTTCATTGAATACACACCTGCAGTACAATCTGCCAAGTTTTATGCAAATTTTCGTGTAGGCAGAAATTTTGAAAACTCTGAAATTCTCAATTACATATTAAAAGTGCTGTTTTTGAAAATAGTCAACATCTCCAATTTAAAAGTTTAAACCGATAAATTTATGAAAACCGTGGATTAAACTATTTACATTGATCAGCGGTAACATTGAACATATTTTATATTCGAGTTATCGGTTGATCTGTATTTTTGATATTATTCCAATCATAGCAATGAAATCCACCGGGAATATAAACCGAAGGTATAGGGACCCAGATCTCCTTGGGGGACCATCAGCAGTAAACAAAAATAAACAGGTAGAACATATCATAAAATATCACAAATGTTGGAACTTACCCGAAGCCAAGCAATAACATAATAATCCCAAAAGCACGATGACTCGTTTCCATAATAAGGGCATGTCTGAGGAATCCATGGACCATAAATGGTCAATTGGGTCGTTGTGGGTCACCGTCGTCCGACTCGCATATTGAGGATATCTTCCTGACACTTCTGCTACTGACTTGCAGGAAGCATTCCACACGTCTTTGTGCACAGAGCCCACATCGTATTCTAGATCTGGTACAGGTTTACATTTTGGCCTACATCTGCCACGATTTCATACGGGTGTAAAAAGGTGGACTTTAAGGAGGGACAAAATGAAGGGGTGTGGGTTACGCCAGGATAGGTGAACAGGCTGCACGCTCCGCTCTCTTTTTGGGTCACTCGTTCTAAAGCCAGAAGTAGGCCTACTGCACATACATCATATTGCTAAAAGGCAATTGTCCAACTAAAAAACAATAGGAAAAACTTTATATTGTTATGTAATTCAGGGGGCTGAAACAACTACTAATGGATGACAAAAGCGTAATTAGGGAGCGGAGGGAATTAACCGTTTTTTTAATAATGATAAATTGCCAACGGTAAAAAGTCCATCCGGTAGCAATTCGTTTATTTATATATAGAATTCTTTTGACCCTAAGCTAATGTTTTTAAAAATACACCATTTACAATGGTAAACTGAGTGTATATTGGAAGCCAGGATACGAAAGTGGGCTCATTCACAATTACTGTATAAAGCTATCATTTAATTTTTATAGGAAATAAATAAAAAATTTCACAAAATACATGAGTGGAAAAATGGCACAATTACATTTTTTTGCTAAATAAATACATATATTAAAGATTAATAATATCTTTTTTTATTGAGGTGTTTAGCATATTGTTTAATGTTTAATGGACCCCAATTCATTAAGGACCCATTAGCACCCTGGACACTCTGCCACTGAGCATATAAGAATAAATGGGAAATACATTTTTTAAAATTTTGCCGCACTTTTAACTGTACAACTACTCCATTATCAAACTGTATAAGTACGCCATTATCAGACTGCATATTCTTTAAAAAAATTCTTAAAATCTGCTTCGTTAAGAATTAGGACTACATAATTTTTGTTCTAAGTCATTTTTAAAACTGTATACATGTATACAAATTTGCATTTAAGTGTATCTAAATATCTTTCGAATTAGGCAGTGCCTAAAACATGTATTAATGCTAGTTTTACTATCAGAATAAAAATAACGAAATTAAGTTACTTTGCGAGGATGATTATCAATTACACGTGGTTATTTACTATCTAAAAAGTGGCTATGTGTACTTTTAACTTTCTCGTATACATAGTATACCAACTTTCACTTCTTGCAAAGCTTCGTTAACTAATACAATTTTTTTTAAGCATTCGTTTACGCCAAACCTCATAAAGATTAAGTAGAAGCTGTTCTGAACATTACTAGTTGGTAGCAAGGTTACTTAGTAGTTTTACCCCCTAGGGATTCGGCCTTCAGGTCAATGTAACAGGGTCAAGCTTATTTACTCACGCTTCCGGGTCGACTCTTTGCGAGTGATAATTGTTCGCAGTATGCCACAACAACAATTGCTGCTTTTTTTTTTCTTTCTCTCCTGAGTTGCAATTGTCCATGCATTGCAAGTTTCAAAGAATTTAATCAAAAATGTTCAACGTTCATCTATTATCAGATAACAATGATACCCAAGAGCGTGGGATCTCTACCCACACTTTTTTTTTTCTTCTCCCCATCCTCCATGTAAGATTATGCTGTGGTAAACACGTGTTGAGGTTAACTTACTGCTTAAATTGTTGATCCAATACACCCATACCTCGATATACGGCCGCTCTTTATACGGCCTTTCGCTATAACGGCCTTTTTTAATTATGGCTCATTTTCGATATACGGCCTACAATGGCCTACATGGGATGTCATGTGCGCATGCGCACAACAGTCAAACACCTCGCCGCTGGAACTGTGAAACTACAGTTGCATACAAATTTTTTAAAAAGTTAATTAAGTACATTAAACAATAGATTAAGAATAAATTAAATAAAGAAAGGATTAAGAAAAAAAGACTCGTTATATTAAATGTGATTAGGGTGCTGCAGTTCCACAGTGCCTATGGACGAGCCGCCACTGGTTGTTTTTCATTTTATGTAAATAAATACATATGTGCATATGATTTTTTTTAAATTAACGTTTATTATAAGTACATTGTTTTGTACCTTTTATTTTCAGGTAACAACTTTCACAGAAAATAAAAAGAATAAAATGCTTTATGAACTAAAAAAAATATGTATAGGTATATTATTTTGTAAAAATTGAAACTGTTCTATTGAATTGCACGGGTCCCTATGGTAATAATTGATTCGTTATACGGCTTTTCGATATACGGCCTACTTTTCCGGAACGTATCTAGGCCGTAAAACGAGGTATGGGTGTATACTACCTGCATCATAAATAACAAACTAAATTGAACATGAAAATACGTTTCATTTTTAGTAGACAACTGAGCTAAATCTTAAAGAAAATAAAAACAGTGCTGTTGTTTTTGTGTTCGTGGTTAATACATGTTATTTTATGTCGATGGTTGTTGTTAATGTGAACACTGTTCCTTTAACAAGCTATATAAAACGTGAGTAGTAATCCAGGTACATTGCATTCTTCCATGACTATGCATAACTCATCAAAAAATACGATAAAAAATCAAAACTATTTTAGCATGCATATCAAATCATGGGACAACACCCAGTGGCCCGCTACTAAGCTTGCTACCTTTTTCAGTCACGCAAGCGTCACTATTTTGCACTTCATCTAATTTAATTAAATGATTTCATGGTTCTGTATAACTTCACTTCCAAATTTCGATTACCGTAATCATCGATTAAAAACCAGTTTTAATAGGGGAAAGCAATAGCCAAAGTATATAACTATGAACTTCTACTTTAATCACCGGATTTTGTAACTCTGCTGAATAGACCTACATTCCTTGCAACGGTGCAACAATGAAAACATTTTGAACAAAAGCTGTGTTATCAATAGAACTGATGATGAACTTTGGTAAATTTAAAATGGATTATAATTGAGGTATAAAAGAGGTTTCCATGAATACATTAAAGCTGACATTTTAATAAACCATTATAGCTAATTTTAGATAATAGTTGCCACTATTTGGATGCATGGGTGGTAATTTTCTCCTTAATCATTATGAGAGTTTTAAGTGTAAATTTGATTTTTTGAATCAAGATGGCCGCCCCATATTATGTTAATATAGTTTAACTTTGTTACTTCTGCATTTTTCCATGGATTTCTAAAAATACATCATGTTATCTCATCAGTAATCTCACAGTAGTTCCATTTACAGTATTATAGCACTAAAACAGTATTGCTATTAGCGCCACGCCGCGACAATAAATTACAATTTCCCCAATTTTGCAACCATTTATTTTATTAAACTTTCTTCTATCAGATTACAGTGTACATAATAATGTTGCCACTGGTTATAAGCCTATATTACAAAAGCAACGAAGGCGTTGTTTTAATAACAGATTAAAATCGGTTGAAATTCAGCGCCCCCTGGTTGGTAATGGGGCATCGTTCAAATAAACAGACTACATGTGTTTAAAAACATGTGTAACGACTAGAAACGCCATTAGCTACATCTCACGTATACATTTAAAATGTAAAAATACCTATATAGGATCAATACGTTTAGCAGATGGCGCCATATGCATCGACCGTATTTTCAGATAATAAGTAATAAGCCTCAAACCCACCTACAGTCACGTTCTTATTCAAGAAAAAGGTTAAGAGGAAATAGGAAAGGATTTCGATAGAGGAAAGAACAAAGGAAATAAAAGTTGGAATAGAGACTCGGCGTTTATAAGTTCATTCGCTGTGAATACGTTATCTGTCATATGCCTAGAATCACGCAACTTTGGACATACAAAGAAGAGTGCACGTCTAATAAGTAATAAGCCGACTCGGTCGTATGCTATCAATTCATATAAGTCGATTTAACTTATAAACGCTAAATGTCCGAAATGTTGAATCACGACTTTTTATATCCGGATGTAGCGCTCGACATCATCGTTGGCAAGTCCGTTTGAAAACTGGGAAGGAATTCTGCCAGAATTTGACGACGATGATGGGGATTCCTGAAGGATTCTGCTACATAGAAGTGGACATAGAAGAAAAGAAAGATGGAGGGAAGCAGAAATTGAAAGGATTAAGATAGTAGAAATAGTATGTTAGAAACATGCAAAGAGAAAACTTTAAAAAAAATACTTTCTTAGAAGTTAAAAAATGCAAATTTTTCATTGCAATTACATATGGAATTACTTTAATGATTTTCTCAATTATTTTGGGAATTGCAAAACTTTGTTATTTTGTGAAACCAAAGAAGATACATATGCTGATTTCCCTTTAATTATTACATAACAAGTAAAACATATAAAAATGGATAATGCTTACCCATTGTTCAAGCTGTTATCTTGACGTTTCGATGTGAAAAGCGTGAAACTGCAACGGCAGCCTCCCACGTTGCCATGGAAACCGGTCGTGCGACAAAACAGTTCACAATCGAACCGTTTTGCCTGCGTGCAATCCGTTACTGGTCCCAACAAAGCCACCAAACACAAGAGAAGGGCTATTTGCGTTAACGTCATTTTCATTTCCTGGAAATAGAAAAAAAATGACACGTGAGGCATTTGTTGACGTCCATGTGGTTCTAAGTTTTAAAATCCGACAACATAACACTACATATGCAAGTTTAAAAAGCCCAGCAGCTGGCAGTTGCATAGAATGCATCATAGATGGCGCTAGATCTATAGGTGCTATACCTGCCACAAGTATAATGCTGTGAAGTTTGTACACATAGTATTTTTTCATTAATTTATACATAAAGTAAATAAGATGAATGTGATGCAATGTAAAATACGACCTCATTACTTATCTAAAGACAAAAATTGCACATTGCATGCTCTACTAAGTGTTCTAATGTTCTGAGATGGTATCAAAAGGAGGAAAACGCATGAACCACACATAGATAACTACAGCATATCTTAATAAGTTAAACTTTAACATGGACAGAAATGTGAGATTATACACAATATGTTATAAGGGCAATTAAAAGTAGTATTCTAAAAAGATAGTCTTCACAGTTCTAGTAACTTCCACCTTCTTCTCCATAATGTTGAGTGCTTTAATCTAAATTTGTAGAACTCATCAGGTCAACTCAAAAGTTTTCCAAGTGTTCTCCAGGTGAACTTTTGACTTGTAGTGACATTTGAAGCTACATGTAGCTTTTAAAAAAATGTTTTCAGTTATGCAAAACAGAAAATCTAAGTACCAGGTATGTTGAGGATAACGTTTTTGAGGATGAGTATTTTTAAAATTTTAACAATGCAGGTTTCAATTAACCTTTTTTATTAATGGCCCGTCAGCGTCTTATAGGGGCGTGAAAGAATCGATTAATCGTGGCAATTACCTCCGACCCTGTATACATTTTTGAACTCTTTGGAAATCAATTACGCATATTCCCTTGGAATAATACCAATGCTTTTAAACAATTAATACATGTCACTCGGCATTGGCGAAGACGATATCGTTTTATCTTTGAAACCTTTTAAATGGCAACTTCAGACAATTTTCATGCTTGAGAGTATCTAGTATAGCATTGGCAATGACAATCGAGGGTGAACACTTCGGTGCCTCGGCCCATTTTTACGGCTTAATGAACACGGAAGCGTGTTTTAGAATCAGCGATTCAAAACTTTTAGAACATTTGAAATGTCAAATGAAAATATTTGCGAGCAGGGGAGAATATCTCGTCTAGATTATCGAGCAATTTCAGTTGAAAGCTCATCGTTGAGCGAGTGCAATTATACGAAACAAAGGAAAGATAAAAGTGAATGAATGCAAATGAAATCATCTAGGGGTTAAGTGAATGGCAGAATAAGTTTCATTTAAATGTAATAGATTATCGACAAACCCTATCAACTTGCGGAATTTGTGGGCTATTACAACGGGGATTTGAAAACCATTCATCCAAATCAATGCAGGAAAACTATCAACAAGGACTCACTTACACAATACGTTGAACTTAAGTGATTTCCGTTGTGCAGCATTGATTTTCACACTTTGAAAGATTTAAAAAAAACATCTTGCCGATATTTTTATTTTAAAAATTGATAAACATGGCATAATTTTTTAATACTTTATATAAAAAATATTTTTAGAGTGCTATGTCTAGATGAGATATACCATGTCTTTCACGTCTAAGCAAGACTTTTTGTTTGAAAAAAATGACTTGATTCTTTTTTTAAAAATATCACTACATTAAAAATCACTTTTTCTAATCACGATACAAATATGGATTGAAATTTTTTTCAGTACTCAGGCAGTAAATATGAATAAGTAAATAACAAACATGGGAGGTATAGAACTTTATCTTAGGTTCAGGATCAATTCCGGAAAAATTGGTATTTTTTTTTTTTGAAGTTTTAAAAAGGGAAATATACGTTTTTCTGCGTGGTTATAGTAAATCTCACCAGAGAAATAACTACATATACTATTATTATATACAATAATAATAAGAAACAACCATAATAGTGCATTGGACAGCAGATTCTCTTCATCCATGGAATCCACTGCATTGCACTACAGCTCACTGCATTGAACTACAGCTCACTACACAACCCTGAATTGTCCTACTGCAGGGGATTTCAACTTTTTTTTAACCGCGGTCACAAGTCATTACGAAACTTGAACACATTCTTAAACCATTACCATTACACCATTACATAAATCTAGAAAATCTGGTAATTTCGATATAGGTAATGAGCTCTGTATAAACAATTAAGCAATTAAAATAACCATATATCTGGTGGGGCGGTCCTAACATTTACTACAGGTTACAATACCTCATATACAGCACCTCATATTATAGACGTTTGTCTGCATATTTAATGGTTTAAAAGCTGATACGAGTCTTAACACCGAATTTTGATCAGGACAGAATATCGAAAAAATATCGAAAACGAATCATCTAACCAAGAAAGTTAGTTTTGTAAAGTATAGCATGATTTACTATTGTCGAAAGGAACATCATAGAAATAAAATTATTTTCTTCCAGACACATTTAAGTTAGGAAGAATCCATACGAATAACGGTTGAAATATTTTTCAAACACCTTTAGTATATTTAAATGTTAACTTGCACAAACACAAAACAAGCTTATAACTAAACGAAAAACATTTGCTTTGGATCAAAAGTAAATGAAAATAATTTTTTTACTGTTAAATGCTGTGTACCCCTGCTTTCTTATTGTACCACAATTTATTTAAAATTCAGTATTCGTTTTAAATGACAGGAAACCTCCCACTCCAAAACACACATGATTAGAAATATAAAATCAAAAATCCTGTTTGGTGAGTAACTATAATTTCAAACATATGCGAAACACATACAAATTTGTGAAAATTAGCATGCAAATGGTATATTTGATTGGGCAATTTTACAACACCTTTTGGGGTCACGCATATAAAATAGATCCTGCCATATACTTTATGCAAATTGACCCATATGTGATCATTTTTAAAGTATAATGAGCAATTCCTTTAAATATTAATTCACCAAACAACATCATTTTAACACAAATCAGTTTCATTACTACACCATAAGCTATCATGCATAAAAACACCGAAATAATCGATTACTATTGGGATATAAACGTTAAACTGATATTAAAACACTTAAAATTGGAAATATTAAAACTGAACTTACTAATTTTTAGTCGTTGATGGTTGAAAACCGATGAACGATGCAGAACAACACGAGTGTTGCAACAAGTAGAATGTAGAATCAAAGTGGGTAAAATGTGCTGAAATTTGATAAGGAAACACAAGTGAAAAGTCGAGGAAATTCACGAAAATTATAACAGGTTGTGAGCTCGTGTCCCGCTATAAGTTAGCAATCATGCCCAAGGAATCGACCAATAAAATCGCTTATTTTAAATTCCCCAACACCTACGACAGACCCCACAACCTATAGGGACCATTTCACCGTTAATTTCACCCTCGTCAAAAGTAAACCACAGAATCTGTAACCCAATCACAACGCGCATGCGCACCACCGTTTACATAATGGAAAAAGAGCGTTCATTTTGATTTGTATAAGCCCTTTTGAGGGCAATAGACTAATGGAAAACTATTTGGTTTCATAAAAATAAAATCAACTAAACAAAAAAAAAAGTAAACGTCAAACCAGCTGATCATATTTAACACGATATGCTACCTTAAGCCAGTTTTCGTTTCGAGTGTTTACACCGAAGGAAATTTTCACTATTTCGTGACTCGTTTCCTAATTCGAATTTATAGTTTTGGAAAATACTTTGATCCACTTACAGAATCGTAATGCAGCATCCGGTCAAGAAATCTAATTGGTCATGAGGCAAAACGTACGAAATCAAAACTATTTGTCAACTGCCAATAAGCAATATTTACCACAATTAAGTATACTGCATTGGAATAATGCTAATATACATACATACGAGTGGTACAATGCTATTTTTTGCTGAACCTTAAGTTTTCTAAAAAGTCCCATCAAATATTCTAAAAAGTTATTTTAATTCCTTTTATAGCATGTAATGAAGATGCTTCAGTGTAAGTAGGGTTACCATTTTCTTAAAATAAATGTTAATTCAACAGTATTAGGCTGAAATCGAGAAATTCCTAGAAAATAATTGTGATATTATTATTATATTGCAAAAGTCAAATTTTTTGAGTAATGTGATTTTGTAAACAGGCTGTTGAAACCGACCTAAAATGGTGGACACTACTGTCTAGCAACTAACAGGTTTTTCATATATACATATCATATCCTACATGGTATTTTAAAGTGCCATTAATGTGAAAAAGGAACCTACCAAAGTGCGACTAAGTATATGGGACACCAGGGACAGAAACAAACTTGTGTCTTAACCTGTCCATGCGTCCGTTTGTGTAAATCACCGATTACACCGATTGTCTAAATCTCGCATTTTCCAATCTTGAAATCAACTTTCAATCGGCACCTTATGCATCGTAATAAATATTTTTCATTTTCACTTATGTTTAGGCTTATTCATAAATTTCTTCCTCCACAACCACACTCACTTGACGTACATTTCCATAGGAGGGCATGGACGGTAATTCCCCAGATTAAGGGAGTTCACATAGGCTTCGTTTAAACGTAAGCTTCGATTTCTGAACTCTGGTCGACCTAATGCACCAAGTTTTGCTGACAAATTTCCAATTTCGTTACAGTTAACAGGGTTGTCTGCCAGAATACTCCAGGGAGAAAAACCTCGCTTAAGCATGAACTCAAAGCACATTCGCATTCATACATTGCTTACCACTATTTTCCACTCAATGGGTTTTCAATTTAGCTTAGCGAAGTTTGCATTTAATAGAAATTCAATTAAAAGTGATAAATTTAGACACTATCATTGATTGCAAATTTCTATGATGTTTTAATTAAGTGCGGTATTTGAAGAACACTGTAGAACATTTCAAAGTGTTTTATAGAATTGGTGGCGTGGGTCTAATATTTGCCGTATTTTATGCTCAAAATTTCCTTTATGGACAATTTTCATTTAACCATCTACTTTTATGGCGATGAATTCCATAATAAGCTATTGGTCATTAGATTAGTAGGTGAAAACACACATGACCATACAAAAGCGTAGTGAAATGCTAATCTGAACATACTAGCGTAATTTTCGATGATCAATGGCCACATTTTGGTATAAGTGCTGATGTACTTTATACACAAGTAAAGTAAAACACATTCTTTAAAGCAAAAAAAAAAAAAAAAACTTTGAAACATTGTGATTAATAATGCTGCCCTTTATCGCAGGCAATCACTGATAACAAAGGTGCTATGCGTAACTGGGTTATCAGAATTTTGTCTTTGTTTATTACAAACAAACAAAACCAAGAAATTCTTAAAAGCATGATATGAAATCAAACATTTCACTGCTCTTGGTGTAGCTAATACTAGCCAATTTCTTGTTTTGTGACAATCTATTCAGAAATAAATTTTGACAAATTATGGTTAGAAATATGTATTTTGTTGTAACGAAAACATTTGTCATACATGATTGCATAGCTTAGGATTAGCTTTAACAGGTGTTTCGTGACTTAAAAGGCATAGAAATTCGTAAGCTTTAACGCTGAGGGAAGTTAGTACGTGGGTAGCAACCATTCTGGAACTGCTATAAATAAGTAACCATTAATAACTTGTAAAAATAGCTTTCGTTGATTGAAAAATATTACTTTTACATTAATAATTTATAAAGCTTATTCACTAAAATAACGTTTATGATTCATAAAAGGGGGAGAAATGAAAAACAACTCTATTTATCATCATGGTCACCTATGATTAACTGAAAGCATGCCATTTTTAAACAAAACTATAAATACAGGGAGGTTTTTTGTTTATTTCTTTACAAGCGGTTTTTGTTGTCAACTGCTAAGAACCAACTACTGAGAAGAAAATATAAACAAAATAGTCGTGTGGGGCACTTACTGTAAGGCATTTTCTTTTTTAAATTAGCGTTAATTCGTTGATTGTAAGCCTGCTGCTAATCGCACATTTCGGAGATGCAAAAATGTAAATAAGCATATTTGTTATTTGGAATTATTTGTTAGGTAAGACTATGAAAAGTGAAAAGTCCACATTTAGTTCACCTGATTAACTATAGTTAATGCACTGTACCTGTAAACCAGAATGGAATTGGGATCAATGTTCTAAAGACCACCTGAACCGGAAATGGTAAATCATTCATCCTAGCTAATGTCATTGATATCTGTAAATAATCCAAAATAGGGTTTTCATATATTCGTTACAAACATTTAAAACACTGATTAAACTGCATTTGTATGTTAAATTAAAACAAACTACTGAATCATTTAGAATCATTGTAAACCTTCTTACTAATTAAAGGTGAATTTAAAGACTTTTTAATCTGTCAAGAAGACATTGCCATATTTGAACCATTCTTATTTTCAACAAAATTTTACAACAAAATAATAATAATGCGTACTTTAATTTACACCTAGTACAGTGTAATACCAAACAGAATAATTAGGGAAATTTAACAGTATTAAGATAACAATTTATTAATAAATACTTGTCACAAAGTATGCCAATACTTTTTCATCAATAAAATAACATGTTGTTCATTTAGTCATTTATTTATTTATTTATTTATTGCATATATGCAAATATTTAATATTTCTTGTAATAGTCTGAAACTTATTTTGAAACAATTTATTGATTTATTTAAGAAAAAGTATCCTTTTTATTGTGTATTCCAATATTTTTTGCCCACTGTATATGCATAAATATCATATTTTATACCCTGTAGGTAAAGCTAAATATAGCACAATTGAAGGCGCTTTCTCTAATGGCTACTTCCTAGCAATTTCGGAAAAAGCTTAATGGCGTCAATTTCAAAACAGTCAATTTGCATTTTTGCAAAATACGTAAGGTGGCGCCAAATGACGACGTCCTTTCCTTTGATATTTGCACAAAAATAGTCTTTAGTCATATATCACGTGACCGACTTTCAACCAATGAGAGCAAATAATTGTTACTATTCGTTGGAAAGAACTGAACAACGTTTGACTCTTTTAAAATAACAAAGTACTTCCCAAAAGCTCTTCCCATTGCTTTGAAGGGCAAAGCTGGGCATCAACTGAAAAGGAATTTAGGTCGATCGGTGGCGCCATCCTTGATCAAAAATGCACAAAAAAAGGAGAAAGAATTCCTGCTGTTGCGCAGTACGATGCCAATTAATTATCGGGCTAAATGGGAATACACTTGTTAGGCTCTTCTCATCTTGAGAGGCCATAAAACACTTTCAGACTAACATTGTGTTAATGCATGTCACATTTCAGTTTCATCTTCCACGATATCAATTAAGAAATCCAATGTAACAATTAGCCAAAAGCATTACCAATTCTCTACAGGTGGTAATATTATATCATTAAAATACTAACTGGATCCAGAAGGAAGACAGTCGCATGTTGTTCTGTGTTTTTAAAACTTTTCACAAATCACGACAGGTGTTTATAATATTAAGATCTGATCTTTCTTAAAGAAATAAAGAAAATAATAAGATCCTTAATTGATAAGAAATTTTAATGTTTTTATTTACGCTTAGTGCATGTCTCATGAGGCAGGAATAACCCCGTAATCCATAACCATTACGTGTTGTTTTTAAAACATGTACAGAACGTTTTAAGTACATACAGAGCTCCAACCGGATGTGACTCCATCGACTCTGGCAGCCTCCCGGACGACTGGAAGGCTGCTAACATATGCCCAATTTTTAAAACTGGGTGTCCTAA
>JAQGBW010003999.1:0-14804 GCA_034698625.1 Julus scanicus | reverse complement strand
CACATGCGCAGAACTCCCCGCACGTGATCACGCATGCGCCATGCTGCTATATGTAACCTTTTCTGGTGTGCAACAAACGCGTGGTGAAATTCAAATAAAACGCCGTTTTGTTTAAATAAAATGGTCTACACGTTTTTAAAGTGGAATTTCCACAATCATATTTCAAAAACTTACTTTAAAAATCTCATATATCCATAAAATTCGTTCCAAAAAGACGAAAATCAATCTAAATGCTATACCTTCAACACTAGCTGTCCCCCCAGAAATATGGCCACTAGAGGCGCTCGTGCATGGCACATGCGCCGTTTTGTAATGTAGAGCTCCTCTATTGTTATTGGCAGATTTCTAGTATGAAGAGTCACAGCGGTATTTCACAACTGTCACTCCTCTTGGAACTTTCTGTTATACCAGAATGCCCATGGGAGTTAGAAACTCCGCAGCCCACAGTCAACGAGTAGTGGATCAACTTTTAAAGCTATTACCAGATGTTACGGTGGTGGTCTATCAAGATGATCTTATTGCCAGTGAAGACTTCAAGCAACATTTCTTTGACGTTCGACGAGTAATGGAGGTCATTCAAGATCACAACTTTGGATTAAAGAAAGAAATATTATTTCTTCGTAAACTCCGTAAAATTCCTAGGGCACATGATATCCCCTAGAGGAGTCAGTCCAAATCCGGACAAAGTCGAAGCCATTATCAATCTTCCGTACCCCACAAATATGAAAACAACTCCGCTCCTTTTTGGCATCCTGCAAGTGGTTTGGGAAATTCATCCCAAATCTCTCTGCAGTGGCTACTCCTCTACATCGCCTGATGAAAAAGGATGTTCCATTCTACTTTAAAGACGCTTGTCAACGAACAGTAGATGACTTGAAGATCTGCCTAACCTCTGCACCCGTGTTGGCGCAACCTGACTTCACAAAAGGGTTTTATCTGTGTACTGACGCGAGTCAGGACGCCATGGGGGCAGTGTTAGGACAGGGAGATGGAGAAGAGTTTAGAGTTGTCGAGTATGCCTTAAAGTCATTTTCTCCGGCACAGGTAAACTATTCTACCACGGAGAGGGAGGCACTGGCCGTGCTCTGGGCCGTACAAAGGTTCCGCGGCTACATTGATAGGATGACGTTCGTGGCGCACACAGATCATGCACCCCTCAGATCAATCTTGGCTACAAAGGAGCCCAGAGGACGTATTGCAAGATGGATCATGGAGATCCAACAATATGTTTTCGATGTTCAGTATGTTCCTGGGAAGCTTAATGTCTTGGCGGACATGCTGTCCAGAACATCGGACAAAGTCGAGCCAGTGGTGCTGATACATCTGTTTCTATCAGATGAACAACCACTGACAGCTATAGATTTTAGAAATCTGCAACTCCAAGACGAGTTTTGCAAAAAAATCATCCAAGACCTGGAAGATGAAGAAGATCCTACAGGAATGGAAATAAAGACGCAATTAGACAGAGGGTACTCCTTAAAACCAGGTGTGCTCTAATGTCACCTTTCAAGCGTCGATGCTGAGGATCCCCAACTGATGGTACCAGAACTATTACAATCACGTGTCATTCGTTGGAATCATGATCTTCCAGAGGCAGGACATCCGGGAATCCTTGCCACAGTCAAGCGAATAACACAGAAATACTGCGGCAGAGGTTAAACAGCACATTGCGCAATGTGAAGAGTGTTTGAAGTATAAACCCCTCAATCAATGTGACACTACCCCGATCTCTTCGCCAACAATTCCACATAGGTTTGATGTCATTAGCATCGACCTGGTGGGACCTCTGCACAAAAATCCCAAGGGTTACACATATGTCTTTTCGGCAAGTGACATATGCACAGGTCATACTGAGTTATTCCCCATAAAAGATACAACAGCAGAAACAATCATCAAAAATTTTTATCATGCAAGTTTGCTTACGGTATGGTACACTGAGGAAAATCCGCTGCGATAATGGACCTCAGTTCATCTCTGCGGTGATGGAGCAGGCATCAGTGGCGATGGGTTTCCAAATCCAACGTATCGCAAACTATCACCTGCAGGCAAATACTGTGGAAAGGCAACATCGGGACCTGAAAGTAAAGTTGGCCATTGCAGTAGATCAGCAACATTCTGATTGGGAGCTGCATATGGCGGCTGTGCAGTGGGCGATGAATACGGCCACCAACAACAACATGGGGCACTCCCCGTTCTATCTTACTTTTGATAGGGCACCACAGAGTCCAAATGATAATATGTTGGGTTTTAGAGAAGTCTGTGCTAATCCTTCGTTTTTAAAGCACACGTTTTCAGACTTCCTATCAGAGCTGTCGGCAACTGCACAGGAAACGAAGGACAAATTAGAAAAAGCACAGGATAAACGACGACATAAACATAATAAAAATGCAATCCTGCCAGATTTTAAAGTTGGTGACAAAGTTATACTTAGAAATCGCGCTCAAAGCTGTGCGACGAGAGGCATTACAGCAAAACTAAATCCCAAACGAGAAAAGGGCTTTGAAATTGTTTCAATTCGAGATCCTGCTTCGTTTGTGATCAATGACATCCTAAATGGCAAGACAAAATGGGTTTTTAACGCTTAAGATCTTCTCCACCTGGATATGGAAGAAGAAATCATGCCACAACCTCCGCAGACACTATCAACTTCCGCACCGCCGCCTAGGAGAAGGGCATCTACTCAACCTCCGCAGCCACAGAGAAAACCTCAAGGCCGTCTAAAAAAGGGGTTAAATCATCCACGGACCTCGTGAATCATGATAATCATGAGTTATTACAGACCATTACATCCCAGAAGCGTTCCTTAGAAATTATGGAATTACCTGAATCTAACGAAGTCCTGACAGAAGAAAATCCTGAGATGTCCTTAAACACAAAAATGATAGTAACATGTCCGAACTTGTAGGGCTACCAACTACTAAATCCGGACGAACCATAACAAAACCTCTGCGTTTTCAGGCAGTTATTATGCATGATCTGTCAAAGGCCATGATAAACTGTCTAAATGAATTTACCAAACCAATAGTTTTAAAATTTTGGGAGTTCATATGTGAATATGTTCTGCAACAGGGTATGGAAGATGAAGATGACATGTTAGTTAACTATGTCTGCACTTTTGCGACCATCTCCCATTTTACCGAATTAAAAAGGCTTAATTATGAACATCCAAACCGAAATAATGCGCCCAGAACTCTTTTTTACAAAGTTGGACAAGCGGCGCATGTTCTTATTGAAATGGAATGGGACCGTTCTCAAGGACGCATTTATGACGAGATCTTAAGCCCAAGTTTCTATAATAACTGTTATATTGAACCTGACGACTTATTAGTCGAATACGTTTGGGTACGCAGAGCTTTTAAGACACCCTGTACAGGTGTTTCATTTTCGCATCCTAACGGGAAAACCTGAGGGCTTGACCTGTGCTCCCCTTTTCATGAGAAACAACGTGCTTCAATTAAGAAATTTGAGACACTCGGATATTGGCAGATATCGAAACCACCAATCAAAAAAGAGTTGGCCCTTACCAGGCTATAAAAGGGGAGTTCCAGTAACATTTCGAAGACATTTTCAGTTTGGATTTTAAAGTTTTCACTCGTCTACGCTTCGGTCTTCAAATTTTATAAAAGTTCCGCTTGCCCCAGTCCGCGTTGGTAAAATGGCCCTACAATGGTTCCCTTTAGAACGTCCGCCAAACTCAGCGGATCCGCAAATCATTCAAATTTCAATGGATAATCCCGAAGAAGAAGTCCTGCCGCTGGTGTCTGAAGTGCTACAGGACAAGTTTGAAAATTAAACTCAAAGTCATAGTGGACTTTCAGCATTGAATCCAAGCCACATCGATAAAACTTCCAGGACCAGGAAGGCCCAACACCTGATGGAAGCTCAAGGACCCAATAAAGTGGTGATTGAAAATCTAGAAAGCTAATGCAGCTTTATAGCAATGTGCTACAGCGGATGCGAGTATCGACTCGCAAACGGTGCACCAACATCTTGTGGACGCGTTAGCCAAAATTTCTATTGAGTCTGTGTTCTTCGCTAAAATGGCAAAACATGAAGCCAAATATCGCCGTTTGGCAGACATTAAAACCAGGCTGATTCAGTTGGACCTGGAACAGGTCACAGCAGCCTATCAACAGATCCGGTTGCAATATTTGAAATTAGAAAAGCTCTGCAACATTTACGAAACCAGAAATTCGTCGTCAAAATTCAACATAAGATACAGTCCATCGCTGTTAAAGACATCCCAGAAACAAATATTGCAGGAACTTCCGTTGCCACTAATACACCGTTTCCTGACCTGGGGGTTCTATGGAGAACTTTCTTAAAGAAATAAATAATGCACCACCTCCATTATCACAGAGCATCGAACCATCTGCATCACGCACGGACACCACAATGTGTTTGGAATCTCCAAAACAAACCGTGCCTTTCCTAATAGTGTGGACCCAGGACACCTCAGATAAAGAAGTCGAATGCCTTACCACCGCAGTCAAAACCACCACTGTGGTATTGCAGCCACAATCATCTACATCCTCATGGTCCGCCTCTGCGGACAGAGTACCAACCTCCGCGACTGTTTCCATTCAGCGGATTAACCCAATCGTTCTTGCAGATACCCAGCGATGCTATGAGTCGCAAGTGGGACTTTCACCTGAGGTTGCCAGGTCTACAACTCTATGTGCAGTGATCATCCCAACACAAAAAGTAGAAAAAATGCGCACTGGTTCCGCTCCGAAACGCATAAAAAAATCTGTCAACCAAGATGCTTCAAAGAAGAAAAGCTGTACCAGGGCCAGTACTCCTGAATTATCTATCTATGCTATGCCAGATCCTGAATTGTTACAAGTAACTCCTACTACAACACCAACTACAGTGGCATCCCAGATTTCCAAACCATCTGCGGATGAACATCAGAGACGGTCTGGATAACCAAAAGCGCCGCTCACGTTCCAAAACCAAAAGCAGATCGGACAGGTCCCGCTCCACGAGTGCAGCATCCAAATGTAGGCATTCCTCGTCACAATATGAGTTGGATTGTAAGGCAAACCTGCCACCGAGTAAATCCAAGAAGGAGCGCTGGGCCTATTACAGCGAAAACATCAAGGGTCAATTTGTGATCACGCAATACTTCCAGCATCCTTCCCGGTCTAAGATGGCAGATCCGCAACGATTAAAAGAATATTGGGATAAATATAATCGCCTCAAAAACACCCCTGCAAAGGAAAGGTACATCGCTCCAACTCCATCGGACCCTGACCACTACGCATGGTGCAAACTCACCAAATTTCCAACTCCTGGCAGCGGGGACGAATGCTGCTACTGGTGTGCGACGCATCAAAAATGCTATCAGCATTGCTTCCATTGGCATAGGGCCTACCAGCCAGACGATTAGCATCCGACAACAAAACCCCATCTTGCAAACTGGACCTGGAATCCATGAATGTCTTGGCGACCATACAACATCGATACTCCTATCCACCTGGACAGCGTGATGAGTAGTATAACACCAAAAACAAGACCAGCAGGTGGGAGTAGTAATATAGGGCTCTCCCACCTCATCATGGCCTTTGCTAAATTGATCAACATAACATTTTTCGGCCTATTTTTGTGTAATTTTAGTCACCACTTAAAATGTGTTTAAGTTTATTACGATAACATTATTTAGTTTTTGTTTTCTTTATTATGAATCATTTAACTAATTAATGTCTGCCCTGTTGGTCTGATTAAATCCCTGTAATTTTAAACATAAAATACTGTGTCTTTCTTACCTCTTCACTTAAAAATATTCCATTTTCTCGCGATTTCTGAATTATTTGGGGGGGGGGGGGGGTTTACGACGGCAGCAAACACAGAACGCCAGATGCAGACGGCCTGAAGGCAAATAGATGGAGGAAATGGATCTAGGACCACACTGACTGTCCCATTTCCCACAACTGGAATAAAGAAATGTCAACAAGATTAACACCGTGTTGAAAATGCACAATAATTACCACTTACGCGATTAGGGAATGTGCATGCATGAAGGCGCTAAAAGAAAAGCAAAATTAAAACTTTCTAAAATTAAACATTTTTAGGAAAAATCCAGTAGGGTAAATAATACCCCATTAAAAGGGGATTTTTCCAAACCAATATAAATAGAGGACCATTTTCCAACAGTCCTCATTTTGTTTTTGGGCAGCGACCACGGTACTTCCACTCTGTAAAATACATGAACAGTTTATGAAATTCAAAGATTAAAACTTATATTTTTATTTTAAGTTAAACTGTTGTCGAAAAGGCTCTGCTTCTTTTCTCCATCTAGTTTATCCCCCATCGGACTTAGCCTATGCCAGGAAGATACGGACGCCTAAACAAGGTGACGTTCCTCCACCACGTGTTGGTCAGCAATCTCTGATACTCAGGTCTTACCTCCGCAGGCCCGTCTCCTTCCGCTTCGCTGGACTCAACATCTACAACCGAAGGACGCAACCTCCGCTACAGTTATTAATAATTAAAATAACTGCTCTACCCCCGCTTCACCCCTAGGACTCCGCGTAAGTGCTTACCCATTGGACCTGATCACCCTGCGGGATGAATACACGCCGTACTCCACGTTCGTCTGAGGTAGGGCGACCCATTCCCAACACTACCTCCGCAAATGCCAGGCTAGGAGAGGGACAAGAGGACCAGATTCTCCCGCCTGAAACTCCTAATGGAGTTTCATATGAGGTACCGCCTAACTCCAACAAGACGGCTCAAAACACCATTAGGAAATCCCACTTGCCTGATAACCGACTACAACATGGATATTCTCGAGGCCATGCTTACGCGTGTAGAAGAGCCAGAATACTTCATGTAAAATCATCAAAGTCTGGACCAACAGTGTTTCAAAGATCGACGTCAAAATTGTTGCACTCTTTTTCAAAAATTTTTGTAAGTTGTTTTTACCTTTGCATTTTTGTAATGTTTTTGTAATGTCTTGACCTCGTTAGGAATTTCCTTTTTCTTGTGCAGCCAATTTTGTTTAAACAAGTGTTATAGCTAGGCCCATCTACAATTTTTAATGTCTCTCGATCCAAATGGATCTTGAAAGCATTAAAGGGTAGGGTAAGGTATGTAGCGATTCACCCATTTAAACCTAACTTAACCCTAGCATTCGCTAGGACTTGTCATTGTCCGTATAGGACTGATGAGGACTGATAGGATTGATGAGTTTCGCGAGATGCAGCTCTTAGACCAACAGTGTAACCACATCATCCGAGCTCGAGAAACTGAGGATGATACAAGTGACACTAAAAGTTGAACCTTCACCAACAGGGTGTACTTCCTGGTAAATGGCATCCTGTATAGGATTATGGACCCATCAAATGATAAGGATCCTAAACTTATGGTTCCAGCTGTTTTACAGCAACGAGTTCTGAAATAGAACTATGATCCACCTGAAGCAGGGCATCCTGGCATAAATGCCACCGAAAGTAAAATATCCAAATGGTACTACTGGCCTGGACTCAGGCAACAAGCACAAACATATGTTCTACAGTGCACGGAATGTCAAAGGTATAAGTCCAAGAACACTGCAGATAAAACTCCAGTTTCTTTGCCTCCTATACCTCCAAGATTCGATACCCTAGCGATCGATCTTATGGGCCCTTACCAAGTCACCAAAGCTGGAAGCAAATACATCTTCTCAGCTTGTGACATTGCAACCGGATGGGTCGAACTTTTCCCCATCTGTGATTCAAAGGCCGAGACAATATCTCGAACTTTGATCGAAGAAATCTGTCTTTGATTTGGGACCCTACAATTTGTCTGATGTGACAATGGTCCCCAGTTTGATTTTCTGATCCTAAAACAAACAGCAAAAGCTATAAGATTCAGGCTGCAAAATATTGCGCCGTACATCCCACAAGCCAACCCTGTGGAGAGGAAACTCAGAGACGTAAAAGTCAAACTCTCCATAGCGGTAGAAAATGCCCATGATACCTGGGATGAGCATCTTGCCACTGTAAGATGGGCTATAAACTCTAGCCCCAGCTCAGTGACAGGAGAAAGTGCTTACTTCCAAACCTTTGGTCGAACACCCCGGTCACCTCATGACAATGTCCTGACGTTCAATGATGTCTGTCATGATTCTTTATTCTGTAAGAATCAATTCGCAGAATTCCTGGATGTACTTTCCAGTAAACTCCTGGCCTGCCGAGATAAACTCGAACAAGCTAAGTATGGCCGAAGATTGAAGCACAATCTTCGAGCAAAAACACCTGACTTCCAGATAGGAGATTAGGCATGGTTAACCTCAAGAGCTCAGAGCTTCGCCCATAAAGGGTTCACCTCTAAGTTAACCCTAAAAAGAGATGGGATCTACATGATCCACAAAATGATCTCACCCACTACCTATGAGGTATAGGACACATTGAAATCCAAGACCCTTGGAATCTACAATCCTAGAAACTTGACCAAAAATCGAAGATGAGGACGAAACTTCGCATATCCTTCGAACCAAGTGTCGAGGAAGGCCTAACAAATGTTCAGACCTATCCTCCATGCAAAATGCATTACCAGTACAAAGTACTGATACCAACCAAATGGGTGTGACCAAACTTGGAAGTCCGAACAAATGTTCGAACTCATCCAATGTGCCTAATGCACTAATAGTACCATGTACTATCCCCATCCAAAAGGATGTGACAAGTATAGGAAGGTCGAACAAATGTTCGAACCCTTCTAACGTGCCTAAAGCACCCATAGTACCAAGTACTAACCTCATCCAAAAAGATGTGACAAGTATAGGAAGGTCGAACAAATGTTCGAACCCTTCTAACGTGCCTAAAGCACCCATAGTACCAAGTACTAACCTCATGCAAAAGGATGTGTCAAAATCTGGAAGTTCGAACAAATAGTCGAACTTATCCAAAGTGCCTAACGCACCTATAGTACCTAGTACTAGAGCTACCCCAAAGCAAAAGGGTTAAACTCAAAAGGGAAGATCGAAGAAATCTTCGAACTTATCTTACGCGTCAAATGACGCTGTCGTAGTCTATAATACGGACTACTTAGAAAAAACAGGAAGGTCGAACAAATGTTTGAACCAACCGTCCACGCAACCTGTGTGTAGTGTCTGACACTATTTCCACCCAAAACCAAATGGGTGTCAAAAAACGCGGTAGACCCGCCAAAACTATGTCCAAGGGTCCTAAAAAGAGCCTTGTGAATCCAAGTACAAGCGTAAATACGCATACTAGGTCAGGTAGACTATCGAAGCCACCTGACCACATCAATAACATCGTAATAACCGATGTGTCCCACGAAATGGGGCAATTAATTGATGAACATGGTCCTGATTTAATCACAACAGTATGGCTATTTACTGAGGCTTACGTCGACCAACAAGGCATCATAGATCCTAACGAAAAGGACTATATTCAAAGGTGTCTCACAATATCTCATTTTGGAGATATTAAAAAGTTCGATGAAGAAAGTCCAAATCTGGAAAACTTCGAACGAACTACCACATTTAAAGTTTAGAGGGCAGCAAATTTTTTATTGGATAAGAATTGGGATCCCTCAATGGTTCAAAAGTTCGTGAATATCATAAATCCAAACTTCTACAATAACTTCGAAGTCCAAACAGACATGGAATTATTGTATGAGTATGTAGGTCATGTTCGACCTCGATTCCAATGAATCTCAATATGCTTAGAATAACGATGCCATCCCGTTTAATTAGGGCCTGCACCCTTACCAACTTAAATTTTAAAGTCTAAATGGACGTGACCCTACGCGTCACTAATGAATTAGCCTATAGGGCACTAATTCAATTAAGAGTCACGCCCACTGACCTCTCAGCTTATTTAAGCGCGAGCAACCTTTGACTCTTTCTCTTTCACTCTTCACGTTTCTTTTGAGTACGTGCGTTAGTTGTCATTGAGATTTTATAAGTTTTCGATGTTTTTCCAAGCGTTATGGCTAATCAGTCTTCTGACGTAGATCATTTGCTGTCTCTCGCTCGCGAGATGATTCACAACACCCACGACATGCCTGTCGACAGGACCGAACTCGACGAGTTTGTGAATTCATCAAGTTGTCGAACAACAACGCCCGACTTAGACCTTCCACAAACTTTCTGGAGATAATCGAACGTCGGCCGTTCTTGACGCGGCGCGTCAATGTGCTACAACGAGTCTGTTCAACGCGGACACTGCTTCGGCGTAATTACCTCGAGTGCAGGATCCACCTTCGACCTTCGACAATATCGTCAGGATCGTAAGGGGACTCAATTCGGCGTCAGATGCAGCCTTTTCGGCCATGGCACAGTACTTTACTGGTGACCAGCTGCCAACCTCAACAATTGGCTATTCCAAATTAATGGAAGCATACGTGCGGATCAAAGCCGTTATCAAAACTTCAACTCTCTCCAGATGGAGATTACAGCTTGGCAAACTGCTGATGCTAAGTACCGTGTCCTCAGGGAGGAACACATGAAATTTCAGCACTTCGACTTAGACCTTCCACGAACTTTCTGGAGATGATCGAACGTTGGCCGTTCTTGCTGCGGCGCGTCAATGTGCTACATCGAGTCTGTTCAACGCGGACACTGCTTCGGCGTAATTACCTCGAGTGCAGGATCCACCTTCGACCTTCGACAATATCGTCAGGATCGTAAGGGGACTCAATTCGGCGTCAGATGCAGCCTTTTCGGCCATGGCACAGTACTTTACTGGTGACCAGCTGCCAACCTCAACAATTGGCTATTCCAAATTAATGGAAGCATACGTGCGGATCAAAGCCGTTATCAAAACTTCAACTCTCTCCAGATGGAGATTACAGCTCGGCAAACTGCTGATGTTAAGTACCGTGTCCTCAGGGAGGAACACATGAAATTTCAGCAGAGACATCTGCAAGCAACAGGCCTAAACCAACAACTTGTGGATCAAGTGGCCCAACTTCTATCTTCAAATGAAGCTGAACGTCGAACTGACGTCATCGAAGAGCACCAAATAACGGTGCAGATCACAGGCCATGATCAACAAGCCGTGGACAACGTGCTTGAGTGCTCCATCTCAACCCAAGAGGCCCAAGATCTACTGGATCAACCACCGCCAACTCCAACAACTCCAGCGATGGTCGAAGAAATCTTCGACCTTCCGTCAACGCCCAGCTCCTCGCTTGGAACGCCAAAACCAATGCCCAGGAAGGCCCTAGCTCTACGTAAGACCCTGCTAAGGGCAACTAAGAAGCCATCAAAGAAGCCTGCTGCAGCCGAGACACCTGCTGTATCCGAGCCTATGGCTCTTATTCAGGTCGAACCCGAAATGGTCAAACCTGAATCGTCGAAATCAGCGGTGGCCGACGAATCATCGAGGACAATGGGGAGATCGACACTAGTGGAGAAGATAAAGAGATCTCCCTTTCCACAACCTGCACCATCTACTCATCCAGATGTCCCTGCCTTCAAATAGCCAAGGGAGAAGAAGCCTGCCCCTGCAGTGAAATCGTCGAAGCGTCTCACGGTCTCCAGCAAGATCGCCAAGAAGACGACCCCAGCCCAAAAAGGACCTCTGAAGAAGATGTCTTCCGAGGATAAGAAGATTGCAGTCCACACCGCTTCGAGGGAATTCACCAACCGAACTGGACGCACCTGGACTTATTTCTCCAAGTACAATGGGGAACCAATCATCCTGCGCCAGTACTTTATGGAACTTCCTCAGAAGATAACGGAAGGGACTCTGGCCATAAAACAATACCAGGCCAAACTGCAACGTCTACGATCTAAGGTCATCACGACCGCGTACATACTTCCGAGGCTGGGAAACCGGTTTTATCGACGCTTGAAAGATTCTAACGAAGTTCCCTCGACCGCTGCAAGGAAAGAAGTGCTGCCAGTACTGCGTGAACAACAAAAAGTATGCTACGTGCATCACCCATAGGGATTGTGTATATAAATCCCGCCAACTCGACGTCTGAAGACCCCACTTGGTGATCCAACGTGCATAGTCACCGACTATGTGTCATGGACATCCTCACCGCCATGCTCGAGCGAGTAGAGCAGCCGGACTACTACATGTAGTCGAAGACATGTCCATCCAGCGGTTGTATTATAGCATCAAGTGTATTCTATTTTAATATTTTAAAATTTTTGTAATCTAATTTGTAAATTTTGGAGAGGACGAAGCGTAGATTAGCGTAACTTTCTTATTTTTAAATGTTGTTCTAAATTTCTCATACTAGGCCCGCTAAACAATTTTTGTAATGTCTCATGAACTAAAATTAGTTCTTTTGAAGCATTAGGAAGGGTATAAAGCAGAACATACCCTTTTAACCCTACTTTTACCCTAGCAATCTCTACGGCCTTGCTGTTGTTCTCCTAGGACTAAAAATTGTCCGTTAGAATTAAGTTCGACCTTATTCCCAAATGGGACGTCGAACTTAAACCCGGATATTTGCAAATGCAAATTCCCCTAGTTAATCCTTTCAAATAAAGGAATCCCTAAAATAGAGAAGGAGAACAAAAGGAATGACTAATTCCCAAGGCCTAATTAGCAAATGCTAATTGATTCTCTCAGCAAGCAGCTTCCAACATGTTTTACCGTAAGTAGGTTAACACCTAAAAGTGTCCCCCAGAGCCAAATGGCTTTCTAGTGGCCACCTTCTGTCACGTGTGCCCTTACTTTAGAGTATATAAGGGCACACAATTCCTTAGTTAGTCAGTGAGAGAAGGAGAAAGCACAGTAAACTGTCCCCTGCCATGAATGCTTAGGCTATAGAGCTTTTGCTCCTGTTACCTTTTGAGAAAATCTGTCAATAAAGACTTGTGAAGTTTGAACATATATTTTCTCTTCGACTATATTTCCATTAGAACACACACCACTCCCAGTAGGACTCACAGTATAAGTCCTAATCTAGTTCACTCTCCGAGGCCTACTTCCCTCGAGCATTGTACCTGGTGCAATAACACAGCAGTTCGACCTTAAGAAAGTCGAACTTTGTTATTTCCGACCGTTTCAGGCTAACAGCCAGACTTCGGTCCTTCCTTTCGTTTCTCAAGTGAAAGGACACAGACAACAGGGACACTTGAAAAGTAGTCACCTCAGTACGAACGAAACGTAATGTATGGAAATGAATTAAACATACCAGTAGATCTTGTTCTATATGAATCAGATTATTCATGTGTTGACAATCCATCCATATACGATTTGTTCTATCATTTATCCTTTAAATGTTCTCCTTATTATGAATATAATTTGGAATTCGTTCAGAAAGGATGAAAGCAAATGGTTTTTCCTATGAAAAATGAATACTGTACCTTCGTGTACATATGTATAAGTATGGCACTAAAACAAGTGTATGTTCAAGACTATGCTATACTCCCCTGCTGCATGTCTTTAGAACATTACATTGTTTATTTGCGTGTGCTCACAAGTTAAATCCGGATTTCGAAATATGTAATTTTCAGCAGAAATTTATGATTTAGGAACTGGATTGCCAAATGCAGTGCAATTGAAATTCAAAAAGAAACTGTGACGTGATCAGATAATCAATGTTTATAATTGGTATTTTTAAATGATTCCAGGCAACAAAGCCCAATCATTTTCCCTTTATAAAGCATCAGACAGCAAGTTGACAATTAATCGTATTCCGGTTACAACTATCAGATTAACCAATGGTATTGGAAAAAGCTTATTCTAAGTTATTTTAGTAATTAGATTCTGATATCTTTGTGTCCTAGCCACTAAAAGGCAGTTTTGTTTATAACTTTATAAAAATGTCATGTAAATATATGCTTTGTAATTTCAATAAATCCAGTCAAACTATATTTTCTATAAAAACTTTTATGATTATTAATAGAAGCAATTATTAAAATACATCGCAAACTGACAAATAACGACTACAAATATTGTACCACCAAAAGCTGTGTAGCCAATATGAAAAACTTTCTGTAGAAATATGCATATTCTGCATAAAATTTTATGCAGAAAATGCAGTGAAATTCAGCATAATTTTCTGCATAATTTTTTATGCATAACTTAATATTTCTGCATACCCATACAAAAAAAGGTTCACAGATGGAATCCAACCTGGGAACTTGCAAACACCAGAGTGACGTTTTTACCCACTTGGCTACCTGTACTACTTGAAAGTGAAGCATTATAAAAGGAAGTAATGGTTAGCTAATACAGTGGACCCTCGAGATTAACAAACTTAATCTGTTGCATGACCCTGTTTGGAAATGGAAAAGTTCGTAATTCCCCATTGCAATCAATGTAAATTAAAATAATGCGTTCTGTCCAATGTTTTTTTTTAAACATGGTATGGGACCCCCTATGCCCTGTGTACCGCGCTCGCCTGGAGGGGCTTCAATCTGTCGGCGCATCCATTGCGGTTACCGGAAGTACTGCTATCCTCACATCTGGTTAAGGAAACGGCTAAAGTTACCAACAGGGGATGTCGCCAGGGAGGAACGTCAGTCTCGTGGTCTATGTGTTATGGTTCTAAATTGCCAGAGCATCAGGAACAAGTCGTTAATGTTTAGGGAGGCGGTGGTGGCGCATGATTCCGACCTCATCATTGGATCGAAATCGTGGTTATCTGCGGACATTGCAGACGAGGAAGTCTTCCCTAGCAACTTCACCGTTTATCGTAGGGATAGGGAGGGTGGACATGGAGGAGTATTTATAGCTCATTCTAACATATTTTCTTCTGTTAGAGAAACGGCTCTAGAAACCCATTGTGAAATTGTTGCATGTAGCGTTATCTTAAAGAATGGTAGAAAATTGATAATTGTTTCATTTTATAGGCCAAATGATTCCATCACCCACCTTGACGAA
>JAQGBW010003998.1:0-14808 GCA_034698625.1 Julus scanicus | reverse complement strand
ATGTGCCATATATGTATTTTAGTTGGCCAATAATCTGCCATATAAGGTCATATAGACATGTGTGGGTCATACTTGGTTCTTAATGGGCCATATTAAGTTCTTGATGGGCCGTTTATGTGCCTTAGTTGTCCAATGATGTGCCATATATGTATTTTAGTTGGCCAATAATCTGCCATATAAGGTCATATAGACATGTGTGGGTCATACTTGGTCCTTGATAGGCCATGGATAGTATGGTCAATATTTAGTCATCCATGGGCCAAAGAATATTTCATATTCAGGGACTGTATTTAGTGCTTGATGTGCCATAACCAGCCGTGTTTGGGTCATACTTGGTCCTTGATGGGCCATAGTATAATCCATATTTAGTTCTTGATGGGCCATGTATGTGCCTCAGTTGGCCAATGATGTGCCATACATGGTCAAATAGACATTTGTGGGTCATACTTGGTCCTTGATGGGCTATAGTATGGTCCATATTTAATCCTCCATGGGCCATATTATGATCCATATTTAGTCATTGACGACCCATGAATGTGCCTTAGTGGACCAATTATGTGCCATATTTGGGCCATATATAATCCTTGATGGGCTATATTTGGCTCTAGATGAGCAATATTTAGCCAATAATGGGACATATATAGTCCATATTTAGCAGAGGATGGACCATTATGGAACTGCATATGTCCATACAGGTCTCATATTTGATTTTTCCACCCAGGATTAGTCAAATTTTAAACTAAATTTAGTCTGTAAATGTATTCCTCCTACATTTTACAATTAGCATTAAATTATTTACTTAAAGTTAATGACAATTAAAACTGATTTTCGGCGCATTTATACAAAAAGCACTGCATTCATTCATCTCTACCGTCTGTGTTTTTTATTTCAAATGTCGTGTTTTCCTGACAAACTTAAAAATTTAAGGAAATTTACGAAATTTAAATATTCATGAGGCCTACCTTAGAAAGTGAATCCATAAATTCATCCAAGGTGACAACACCGTCTTTGTTTAAATCTAGTCTCTGAAATGATAAAATATTTAAATTAGATTCTGAGATCTAATAGCTACATATCAACAAAAACTCGAAGAATAAATACATTTCTAAGTAGATTTAATGAAGGTTACTGATGTTAGAAATAGGGAAAGGCAATCTTTCTTTTTCTTATAAATCTTAGCTGTGCTTAAGTTCAAAAGTTGTTTTTTTCCTCTTTAATTTTGTCAATTTCGAGACTTTTCAAATATTTTAAGACAATCTTGGACAAATATTCGATAAACATGACTTAATAAACGATTAAGGTAATCAAACTAAACCCTGAATATTGTATAATTTCAAGGATTTAAGCATTTTGACATATAATCTTGAGCAAATATCCAATAAATATGATTTAATTTAATATGATATTAATTTAACGTATTTGTTAATGAAATATTGCAAATTTCAGTGTTAAAAATGCCCCTGAACGTAAGCAAACTCCATATTTCCCTTTTAAATATTATGCAATTTATTTGGCCCTTCTGTAATTTAAAAAAAATATATATTTTATATATTTTGCATTTACTTTTTAAATATAAAAAACGTAATTCACATTTTAATGTGAGTGGACTTAAACAGTTAGCTATAAATTCGCATTTTTATTAATTACAGATTAATTACAAAATTTAAATTTTGTAATTCTGTATGTTGTAGAATATTAAATTTTAATCTTCTTAATCTGTTCAAAACGTTTTTGAAGATACCTAAACTTTATCAATAATATAAAAATCCATGATCTCTAGAAAAACAAAGTTAGACACAATAAACAAAATAAAAAAATCAAATGTAAAAATGTGTTTAAACATAATTAAATTATGAAAATCGAAATAATATTACTTCAAATACTCGTTCCACATGTTCCCTTGTGGTTGCTTCTTCTGCCACTGGTTCCGTACATTTTCCCATCAATTCATATATGGAATTTACGATACTGTGCATTTCATCTTTGGTTATGAATCCATCGCCATTAATATCGTACAAATGAAAAGCCCATTGAAGTTTCTCGTTTAATGAACCACGAGATAAAACAGAAAGACCTACTACAAAATCCTAACAAAAAAAAAAACAGTAATAATCAGCACATTTCCACAAACGACTCAGCACAAAATAAAATATGGTGAAACCCAAACATTCAAAATATACTGTCTCAAAGTTTTATAACGTAAAATGTGGATACTTAAACCTATTTTAGCCGATTCACACTGTTCAGTCATTCTGGTGATTTATACAAATATTTTACACTATTCAGCATATTTTAAAAGACGGCCATTTTTATTGTGAAACCTGTATTTTTGTGTTTTACCTAATTCAGTCATGATTTCATCTCTGGTGGAAAACTTAAAACTGATTTAGTTAAAACAGGTAAATTTAGGGATTCCCAAAGGCCCCAACTATTATTCATGAGAATATCAAACTTTAATTTTAAATTTTAATGTTTAAAATTATAGGCCAATTTAGTCAATCAGACATGAGTAACTTGGAATAACCCAAACTTGAGATTCTGGAAATTTGATTCTGTAACTTTCGACCAGATATGTATGAGAATATTCCTGCACTTGTTAATCAGAGAGTAAAAATGATACAATATTCGTAAAGAGCAAGGTTAATTCTATTTGACCTGTTAATAACTATTTAAATATTTTTAAGAATTTATAAAAAGACAACAACAACTTTTTTAAACTATCCACAGTTTATTTTACCCCTTAAAGATAGGCAATCACCGCTAACTTCTAAGTCATACAGGGAAGCAATTACATTAAAAATTAATTAATTTGCCAAAATTAAAAAAACAGAAAAATTTGGCCCAAAGTATCCACATTTTGAAAAAATACAGACATTTTTTAAAAATGTATAATCTTACCTCAAAACTGAGTGATCCGCTCTGGTCGTGGTCAAATGATTTGAAGACATAATGTGCATACTGACTGGAATCTGCCATAAAAAATCCAGACATTGTAATGCCCAAGTAGTAAATACATGAAAAGTGATATTGGATGCCAGAATTTGATTGGGAAACTAGGTTTAATTAAGTCTTGTTTATCCCAAACATTTGCTCATCCTGCAATCATTTCTAATACAGCACAAATATCCGGGTGGAGAAGCTTTATGGGGTCATGTATGGGTCTTATAAGGCCAATATTCGGCTTTTGATAGGCCATATTTCGATAATGATGGGTCCCAAGATGGTTATTGAAAATTAGTATATGGGCCACATAAAACTGCAATGGTCAGCACATACCCGGGTGGAAATTCTATATATGTACCAGTGTGGTCCATGTTTGGTCGTATGTGGGCCATAAATAGACGAATGTGGTCACATACGGGCCATAAATTGACATGTGTGGATCATGTTTGGCCATTTGTGGGCCATAAATTGACTTATTTGTTCGAATATGAGCCATAGATGGACATGTGTGGATCATGTTTGGCCATATGTGAGACGTAACTGGGCATGTGTGGATCATGTTTGGTCATATTTGGGCCATACATGGACGCATTTGGTCTCATGTGGGCCATAAATTGACTTATTTGTTCGAATATGGGCCATAGATGGACATGTGTGGATCATGTTTGGCTATATGTGTGCCATAAATGGACATGTGTGGATCATGTTTGGCCATATGTGAGACGTAACTGGGCATGTGTGGATCATGTTTGGTCATATTTGGGCCATACATGGACGCATTTGGTCTCATGTGGGCCATAAGTGGACATGTGTGGATCGTGTTTGGTCATATGTGGGCCATACATGGACTTATTTGGTCACATAAGGGCCATAAATTGACATGTGTGGATCATGTTTGGCCACATGTGAGACAGACATAAAGGGACATGTGTGGTCACGTTTGGGCCATAAATGGACGTCTGTCCCAAATTTGGCCATTTATGGAACATAAATAGACACGTGTAATTCATGTTCGACCATATATGGGTCACGAATGGACGTGTGTGGCCACACACAGAACATTTATATAGTCATTAAAAATGTTTTTTGCACCCGGGTATGCTATTAAACCGATGCTAAATACAGTATTGATTAAAAGATGATTTTTAATTTTGAAACACCTTTTTAATACAAATCTCCATAAAATTAAGCTGACATGGTAATTAAAGCAACTTACCACCCTGAGGAAAAAACTGAGCGTAAATCCCTTTAAACGTGTCTTCACTGACAATGCCACTAGGGCATTCCTAAATAGATAATATAAATATTAATTTGTATAATAGCATTTCTAAATAGATAATATAGAGATTTAATTTCATTCAATTTTTGTATAATCGTATAATATGAGTCAAATAATCTTAATACACATGTACCATCACAAAATGTACAGTGTTATAATAGAAGTTTGACAACTACTATTCAACCAGATGCAAACTTATTTAACACCAATTTCGCACTATTTTCTGTAAAAAATCTTTAAAATTCTCCCAAAATTTCCCGAATTTCTTATTTACAGCATGAAATTTTATAAAGCCACCATAATTTCACTTTTTATCACTGTGATGATGTTTAGATTTGTACTTGAAGTTTTCAAACCTATATTCAACCAGAAGCAACCACATTTATCCAGAATTTCTCACTATATTCTGTAAAAATTCTGACAAAATGTCATAAAGAAATTTTACAAAGGGACCAAAAATTCCTCTTTTTATCACAGTGATGATATTTAGATTTGTACTTTCAGTATTGCATCCTATATTCAACCATATTTATCACCAATTTCTCACTATATTAGGTAAACGTTCTATGAAATTCTTCCTAAATTTCACAAATTTATTAAATACAGCATGAAATTTTATAAAGCGACCAAAATTTACACTTTTTTTTTTACAAAATTTACACTTTTTAACACTGTGATGATGTTTAGATTTGTACTAGAAGTTTTACACATATTTTATAAAAGTTTCACCAAAACAAGTCCAAATGTTTATAGAAGCTGAATATTTGGTAAAACTTGATTACAATTTCCATGAAAATACCTGTTTAAATCCTCTATACATTAGTTGCAATTCTTTTCTAGTGAATTTGGTTAACCGGCAAAGGGCATCCAATCCATCTGGTTTATAACGCACAACGTGCATTTCCATATCGTCCGATTCATGATCTGGAAAAAAAAATTATAAAATTGAACTCAGTTTGTGACGTATAAAATTCCTTTTGGTGAAATCGAGAGGCTTATTGAACCAAAATAAGGATATGAAAAGAAAGTGAGAATCATAAATCACGAGAGACAAGTCGTTAAACACAATCCCAACACAGAATAACATCACAATAAACTTGAATTTGAACATCGTCATTGAGTATTTTGCAACACTGTTATAAAAGATATTTCAACGTACGATTTATTTCATAAAAATGTCCATCAATCACCAGTTCGAGTAAAAAGGGGTTACTTCAACTAAAAGCAAGGTTATCAAACATCAAACACATTTCACTATCAAGGTGCGATCGTAAATTCATCAGTATAATAAACATTAGTTTTTGAAATATGATCCTTTAGAGTTATAGATATGGATATGCATGGATGAGCCATTGATAGATTTTAAAATTTAACTTTTCTATACTCTAATTTATAAAAACATTAATTTATGTAAATATTTACATACATTAAAAAATACATAAAATAAATATATAACATTTTGTCTTATTATGGTAAATAATTTATTAATTTTCTGTAGATTATGGATACATTATTTTCATATTTTGCATATACTTTTTTTTAAAAAAAAGTATAAAATAAAATTTACATTTATTTAATAATATAATATATATAATTATCCCAATATCCTAAAATATATCTTGAAAATTTTTCGTAAATTTTATATATACTTTTCATAATTTGCATATAAAATATATTTTTTATAAAAAACGTATATATATAACAAAATTTGTATTTATTCAATAATACAATCATTTTCTGAATATCGTATAAAATTTGCATATTTACTGTAGATTTATATATTTTTCATATTTTGCATAAACTATTTTTTTATAAAAAAACTAGTATAATTAAATTTTTATTAAATAAAAAATATTTTGTATCAATGTCAAATAAAATTTATATTTTCGTATATTATTTTATATATTTTTTTCATATTTTGAATATAATAATTTCAATGTGGATACAATTAATAACAATAATTAACATTTTAATTAGTATTTAAAAGAAATATTTTTACATTTATGTTTCTTTAAAATATTAATTGTGTATTAATCCCTGAACGGATTTAAAACTGTTTTCATTTAGTAAAGCAAAAGTTTTTAATTAGGGTTATTCATTAATTAAATAGGGAAATGCTTCACTAATTACTTTTTCCCGCCCATTATTTCGATAATCAATATGAGGATATTCCATACAAAACACGTAAAGAGATTTGGGACCATTGGGCCAAACCTATCAATATACAGCTTATAAGGGACCAGAGCACCAATATAGAAAACGCGTTCTCATAATCCCATACATAAGCCATTAATGAGATGGATGATTGATGAATTGATGGCCAATAGATATGGCGAGTTTATGTAGCCCATATCAAAACCCACAAGACTAAGCCTTAGGATTAAATAATCAAAAACGGTGACGAGAAAAAAGGACCAATGATGAATTTTTGAGAGAAAACCGCAAATCCATTGGGTATATATACTTGCGGTTTTTTGGGCTTCAAACTATAACCAGGTTCATGCATGGCTCTATACAGCTGATGCATATATGGCTATGTAAAGCTGGTCCATGCATAGGTAGTAAATACAGGTGGTTAATACATGGTTACATTCAGCTGGTCCATGCATGGCTCTATTCAGCTGGTCCATGCATGGCTCAATAAATCTGGTCCATATATGGCTATATAATGCTGGTTCATACATGGCTATGTACAGGTGGTTCATACATGGCTCTCTTCAGCTGGTCCATACATGACTATATAAAGCTGATCCATGCATAGGTATATACAGCTGGTATGCATTACTATACATACAACTGGTTCATACATGGCTATGTACAGGTGATTCATGCATGGCTCTATACAACTGGTCCATACATGGCGCTATACAACTGATCCATTCATGGCTCTATACAACACAATGATCCATACATGGCTCTATACAACTGGTCCATGCATGGCTCTATACAACTGGTCCATACATGGCTCTATACAACACAACTGATCCATACATGGCTCTATACAGCACAACTGATCCATACATGGCTCTATACAGCACAACTGATCCATACATGGCCCTATTCAGCTGGTCCATACATGGTTTAGTATAGATGGTTCATACATGGTTGCATACAGCTGGTCCATGCATGGCTCTATACACCTGAACTATACATGGATCTATACAGCTTGTCCATGCATGGCTATATTTATCCCATATATGATGCCATCATTGGCGAATTAGTTTATCCCAATTTATGTGTTGCAAATAATGACCCACACATGTCCATTTTGTTGCATTGTGGCTAAACTAAAAATCCACGGCGTTACTTAGTCAAATCTGTGGGCATAAAAAGCAAATCTGTCCATCCTGATGTGACACAGCAAAAATTGAATATTATGAATTCCCCTATGTGCCATTCCTAAGAGAGATCATCTAGGGTCTTATTACGTCATTGCCAAGTAAGCCAACCCATTTTCATATTTATAATGGTCTAATGATGAGCGGATCACACGCTACATTGGGCCTTCTTTTCCCAGAAGAAAAAGATAAGAATCGACACTACACCAAATCCAGCGACACAAAAAGAGATTTTCAGAGGTGACGTCTCGGAGACAAAAATAACCAAAAGAAGAAAAAAAACGAGGAGGAAAAGTTGTATTAAAGCTCTGAAGATGACAATCTCGTCCAAATAACTGAAGGCAAACGTGCAAAGCTTAGGGATTTCTCGAGTAATCCGTCACACAAGACAATTTTCACATTCGCTTCACTGCTTAGACCTGCTTTTCAAATCATTGGCGGTACAACAAAAAAAGAAATTGAACGAAATAAGCACATTTTGATGAGAGGAAGAATAAAACAAGAGCGCAGACTTATAAGTTCTACAAACGATTTATAGCTAAGGTCAATCAACAAAAGGCACAGAGATCAAGATAGTTTAAAGAAGAGGAAAAGCTTGGAAAAACAAATTTAACCCTTAGATTCCAGGACTTGGGGTCTTTTTGACGGAATCATGCAATTTCAACTAAATTTATTCAACTAAAATGGTACAACTAAAGGATTTACAACTAAGAAATGTTCAACTACTTAGATTTTTAACTAACATCAGTTCAACTAACATCAATCAGGTGGTTAGGTTAGGTTAGGTGTAAATTTAGGTGTAAAAATTTTGGTGCAAAATTTTTTTTTAGTTGTAAAACATTAGTTGAACCAAATTTAGAAAAACAATTTTTAGTTGTAAAACTAGAATCATGCAATTTCAACTAAATTTATTCAACTAAAAAAAATTCCACTAGTTTTATGGTTAAACTAATGTTTTACAACTAAAAAAAAAATTGCCTAAATTTGGTCAACTAATGAACTACACCTAAATTTACACCAAACCTAACCTAACCTGATTGATGACAGTTGAACTGATGTTAGTTGAAAATCTGTTTAGTTGAACATTTCTTAGTTGTAAATATTTAGTTGTACCATTTTAGTTGAGTAAATTTAGTTGAAACTGCCTGCTACCCTTTTGGACCCCCCCTTCCTTGTTGATTTGGTTAATTAACAACTCTGATTTTTTTAAATTTCCAACACGTTTTTAGCCATTTAATGACCATGAAAAACTATAGTCATTCATAAATTCATATATATGAACTTTAATGGCCATAAATGTCGTATTTTTCGTCTAGGCATATATTTCAAAAGTCCATTCATGACCCATAAAATGTAGTGTATGTTATTTTTCCACTTCAGGCAGTTTTAAACATCTTATACTTCAATTAATTAACGAAATACTCGAGTAAATATTGAAAGAGGATGTGAATCGATTTTCTGCGCTATTTTTACTCCTATAGTCATTAAAACTGCACTAGTCGTGTTTACCGGTAAAAAAAAATACAAATTTGAGATTTAATTTAAACGAATCGTTATTTGCCAATATTTAATTTCCTCCAATAATTGAACATTTTCGATGCATTTTACATTTTATATTTACCAACAATCATTTGCTCTACTAATTAAAAATTCAATTTATTTTCTCTTTTCCACTTTTTTCTAAAAAATCGTGTTATTAGGCAGATAAATTATATCTAAAAAATCTAATAAATTAAAGTTATAATATCTGCATGTAGCCATATATTCCTTACGAGATCAATTAAATTATTATTATTATTATTATTATTATTATACACGTGTAGCCATAGTAGAGTACAACTTGTCTAAATGCATAAGGTGTGTCGGTCCTAACTTGGTAACCTGTGTATAAATAACCTGTCTAAAAGCATATTTTTCGCTGGTCCCAAGAGTATGCATTTAGACAGGTTCTACTGTAAGATGTTTATAAACTAACCTGTATAAATGCTAACCTGTCTAAAATCATATTTTTCACCGGTCCCATGAATATGCATTTAGACAGGTTCTACAGAAACATGTGTATAAATGAACCTGTATAAATGCATAACGAGATAAAGAGATATAATGCCTATTCGGACAACAGCTGTTTATTTAAATGTGTTATAAGAAAAAAAGCACAAAAGTAAGTGTATTTCACATGTATTGTACATGTTGAAAACCTAAGCAGTAAACAAAAGCACATTTGCCTTTATATACAATTCCCCGAGTACAAAAAGCGTATCAAAAGATAAAATCTTCCGCTTAATTCAACAGGAACATCTTTTGTCTTTTTGTCGCCATTATTCCAATCAGATGTGAAACAACATTTACAGATAGCAAAAGATCTAATGGGAATTGTAAAAGAAGACAAAAAGTGCCCAAAAGGGACAACTAGAAGGTCCAATCTGCAACCAAAACACTGTAATCAGTGCATTTTAATCCCTACTGGATAAAATACTAAAATCTTAAGATCATACGTAGATTTTATTCCCAATTACTAAATTATTTGCTATTCTACTTCTTGTTTTTATGCATATCGAAAACATGTTTATGGAATGAATTTTATAAACGTAATCCGGTGTAAAACGCGTTTAAAAAGTTCGTAAATTATATAAATTTGGGCCATGGGCACATTGTGTTAAAACCTTCAAGGCTTTTTTTTTAAAATCACGGCACACAAAATGGCGTTCAAATTTAGCGTGGCACAATGTATAAGGAGCCTAAATTGTCACGGCACAGCATTTGTTTTCAAAACAAGTATTTTGTTTTGGACCATTGTTTTTAAATCTTCAAGGCAGTGTTTTTCAATCACGGCACATAAAATTACTTTTTTAAACCTTTTTCGACTTACGGCACGCAAAATAGCGTTAAAATTTCGTGCTGCACAATGTGTAAAGGAGCCTAAATTGTCACGGCACACCATTTATTTATAAGACAGGGATGTTTTTAAACCTTCAAGGCAGTTTTTAAATCATGGCACACAAAATTTCCTTTTTAAACCTTTTTCGACTTACGACACACAAAATGGTGTTAAAATTTCGTGCGGCACAAAGTATAAGGTGCCTAAATTGTCACGGCACACCATTTGTTTATAAGACAAGGATATGGCTTTGGGCCTTTGGCACATTGATTTTAAACCTTCAAGGCTTCAAGTTTTAAATCACGGCACACAAAATTACCTTTTTAAACCTTTTTCGACTTACGGCACACAAAATGGCGTTCAAATTTAGCGTGGCACACTGAATAAAGAGCACAAATTGTCACGGCACACCATACGTTTTCAAGACAATTCTTTCTGTTAGTATTAATCTAAAGTTTTATACTAAAAAAATGGTATTTAAAGGGTCAATTTTCAAGCCTTTTGAAAACTTCCACGGCACACCGGCAAAAGCCACTGCTACACTACACTAGACCTATAAATTCTCGCGTTGAGGCCTAGCCATTTCTGTATAAATATCTAAATATCTATATATTAAATCATAAGACAAGTATTTTTTTACCCTTTTTTTCAACCTATGACTCTTCTTTTTCAGTGTGCCGCGACAATTTCGGAGCGCCGTAAGCTAAAAAACGTTAAAAATATATAGTGGAAACCCAATTCAAGATGGTGGTCTAATCGATTTCAAAAATCTTTCAAAGGTTGCTTTTTTAATCAAATTTAAGCATCACAAGCAGCTACGATCGAATCTGTGATATTTGGGAAAGATGTCGAGAAAAGTTTATAGAAATTTCAGTAAAGATGTTTAGAAATGAATTTCAGGCAAATTGGCTTTTAAAATTGGCAAATCCTCGGAAAACGAGTATATTTAAAGATTGCATGTATTCAGTATAAGGAAAATTTGTTAGGAATAAAAAAAAGCCCTAAAATGTTTAAAGAGGAGGGCGTGACCTGCTCTTTTCTCACACCGGAAATGCTTTGAAAGAAAATAGCAAATCGATTATTCCGGCTTTGATGCGATTTTCGCCTGAATACACCCCACTTTTGGTGCTCTTACGTCAATGGATTTAAGCTAGGGCTACACAAAAACCTATAAATAGATACTGCCATCTCTTAGAAGAGAAGCAATCATTAGACTTCAATATTGGAAATTGATGGAAAAGGTTGGAAAATTGAAGTATCAACATGCAGTTTTTCGACTAAACAACTTGAGGTTTGAGCATGAATATCACTATAATAACGATAATTGAACACACACAAAAAAACATAAAAAATCCACACAAAAAATGAAGACAACATATGGCTGTCCCGCATAGCAGAGGAGCTTATAGTGATTGCCAACATTCTGGGGTAAATTGAGTTTGTGAATTATAAATGAACGTTTTTTTGTTGAAAATATACCTATATGATGATTTTTAATAATAGAAAATGATGTGGAATAATTGCAAATATTACGTGATAAAAAGAAATACAAATATAATTTTTTAAATAAAAAAATGCATGGCTGTCCCACAAAGCAGTGGAGCTTATAGTGATTGCCAACAATTTGGGGTAGATTGAGTTTGTGAATTATAAATGAACGTTTTTTTGTTGAAAATATACCTATATGATGATTTTTAATAATAGAAAATGATGTGGAATAATTGCAAATATTACGTGATAAAAAGAAATACAAATATAATTTTTTAAATAAAAAAATGCATGGCTGTCCCACAAAGCAGTGGAGCTTATAGTGATTGCCAACAATTTGGGGTAGATTGAGTTTGTGAATTATAAATGCAGATTTTGTGGAAAATAAACCTATATGAGGATTTCTAATAATGGAAAATGTGTAATAATTGCAAATACTACGTGATAATAAGAAATACAAATATATTTTTTTTAAATAAAAAAAATTCATGGCTGTCCCACAAAGCAGTGGAGCTTAGTGATTGCCAACATTTAGGGACAAATTGAGTTTGTTAATTATAAATGAACGTTTTTTGTGGGAAATATACCTATGTGAGGATTTTAAATAATGGAAAATGATGTGTAATAATTGAAAATATTTCATGATAATAAGAAATACAAATACATATTTTTTAAATAAAAAAAATGCATGGCTGCCCCACAAAGCAGTGGAGCTTACAGTGATTGCCAACATTTTGGGACAGCTTGAGTTTGTGAATTATAAATGAACGTTTTTTTGTAAGAAATATACCTATATGAGGATTTTTAATAATGGAAAATTATGTGTAATAATTTCAAATACTACGTGATAATAAGAAATACAAATATATTTTTTTTAAAGTAAAAAAACACATAGCTGACCCACAAAGCAGTGGAGCCTTCAGTGACTGCTAACATTAAGAGGCAGCTTGAGTTTATGAATTATGAATGCATATTTTGTTTACAAAATGTGCATTTGCAATATAAATCATATTTTAATAATGTGCAATAATAGGAAAAGCAAACATACCTATAATTAAATAACAAATAAAGCAAACAAAAGGATGTCTCTCATAGCAATAAAGCTTTAATTGATTGCCAACATAAAGGGTCAGTTTGAGTTTACGAATTATTAAATGGTCATTTTAATACTATTCCTATACAGTGGAACCTCGATTCACGAACTTAATTCGGTCCATGACCCTGTCCCCATGACCCTATCCTTTTCAATGGGTAAATTTGCAACAACACTCACAGCCAAACAAAAACAGATTAACTAAAAATAAAAATTGTTTAAAATTGCTTAATAAATCAGGAATCCCTGGTGAAAAAAACAATGGAAAAACTAATAAATAAAGATTTCTATTGTTATTTGTACACTTTATTGAATTTAATTGTTTTTTGTTTGTTTCTGTATTGACTTCTATGGTTTAGATGTATTGAATGAACAATAGAAAACCATAACAAACAATAGAAATCTGTATTGTTTTTTTTTCACCAGGGAGATCATTCGCTTGTCGTTTTTCACTTTAAAACAGCAGATTTTAAATTTAAATTATTATTTGAATTTTTGCACTCACAACTTGCCTATCTCATGCTGCCACCTGCTGGCAGCGTATGCAAAATAACGGACATTTTCAAACTTGTTTATTAATTTTAAAAAAAATCTACTATTTTAAAGTGAAAAACGACAAGCGAATGACCTTGCTGATTCATCCAGCTATTTTAAATAATTTTTATTTTTAGTTAATCTCTTTTTGTTTGGCTGTGAGTGTCGTTGCAAATTTACCCATTGTAAAGAATAAGGTTTCAATCCCTCTTAATTAAGCAACGTGCAGTACATTGCCATTGCAAATTCCTTATCAAATTATCATATATGGTGAATTGCTTCATTGTGGTATTGTTTAATTGTTCGTGCTAAAAAATAAAGCTCATTTGTGTTAATAGTAGGTTTAGCGGAGACCACTTAGTACCAAAAATTCATCGTGTCGTTGCGGAGCATCCGAGGATGATTTTAGCAGAAATGCAAAATTTTCCATGAAAACATCAATTACGTTGTAAACATTAGCCACACTGCATTTTTAGCCGAATTATGGGATGTAAATTACCACCTAATTCGAGAACCAACACGACCAAATGGCTTTATAGCGGACACTCCGCGTTTAATAACGAGCGAGGCGTTTAATTCATGAGCGAATTAAAGTTATAAAGTTGCCAAGATAGCAACGAAAATACAGTAATTAGATACAGGCTTGTTCGTGGAATTCGTGAAAATTCATTGTCTACAACTATGTAAAAAGAAGTGAGACAGAAATGGGTGGTTAAATTTGAATATAATATAAAAAAAAAAATTTCAGCCAGAATGAAGTTTTTGTTTTGTTCGCCGGTAATTGCTATCCAAAGCAGCACGAAATTTAATCTAACAAAAAAAAAAATATGATTAATATAATGTAATATCTGGGAGAACGTTTAGTTGCCAGATAGCTATTTACAATATAATAAAAAGCCCTTCGGGGATAAATCAGGTCAAACTTAATTAAAGCTAAGCAGAAAAGCAATAGGGAATTGTGAAAAATATAAAGTGATTGCAAATATACATGACAAGACAACCAATAATAAATCGGGTAATCAGACACGCAATCCCCAAGGATTATGATCGAAAACCGGTTCTTCTGGAGTGAGTGAGTGAGTGATAAAGGTTTTAAGCCGGATTCACACTAGGCGAAAGTGGCGCACAGTGAGCGATAAATCCGTCTGCTAAGGCCGGATATGACGCGTGCGCAGTATCTGGTGATCCCGGATCACTTCACGTGACCAAAACGTCATCGAAGTCCTCCTGGTCTTGCCGGAATCACTTTTGGTGA
>JAQGBW010003997.1:0-14815 GCA_034698625.1 Julus scanicus | reverse complement strand
CGGGAACTTCATAGAGCGTTCAGGGACGCGGTTAGTGATCAACCACTTCCCGGGAGGTGTCCCAAAACGCGCCCATTATCGTTCGATTTGTTTCGCGTTCTAGTTTAAAACATTTCCATGTGTAAAATAAACTTGAACACGATATTTTAATTAACAGCTGGTTGCTACGTTCTCCAGAAACCAGTTTCGCAAAGTAGTCACGCTGTTCTTTCCTTCCGCCACACGACGTGCCCATGGAGGAAAAGCTTTTGTAGGGCTTTCCAGAATTTTATTCTAAACGGTTATATTGTGCAATGATCTCAAGGCCGAATAGTATATGGGGGGAAGGGGATCCAAGAAATTGCACACATATCTAAGCAAATCAGTAAAATATAACAGGGGAATTGCACTTTAGCATTAAAAGTGTGATTTTTCTGCTTTAGAAATGGAATTTTTTTTCAGCATCACAAGTGTGATTTTTCTGCTCAGAAATGGACTTTTTTTTAGCATTACAAGTGCGATTTTTCTGCTCCAGAAATAAATTTTTTTGCATTACAAGTGCGATTTTTCTAAGATAAAAGTGCGAGTTTTCTGCATTAAAAGTGCAATTTTTCTGTTTTAGAAATGCTATTTTCTGTATTAAAGGTGAGATTTTTTAATAGGTAAAAAGGGAATTTCTATGTCACTTATGTAAGTTCTCTACTCTGCAGCGCCCTGCATAATACTGGCGATCCTAAATGTATGACCGAAATAGTCCACTCTGAGATTCTGGGCCTTATCCCCCAAAAGTGTGATGACATACATATGGGCTTGAATTTTCCAAACGGCAGACTGCCAGACCGGTTAATTGCAGTACTAGATGAGGATGTAAATATTCATAATTACTGGCCTTCGTAATTCCCTTGCTTGTTGCTCAGGAGTTTATAAAATCTCGAGCGGTTTCTGGTAGATGGTCTCGTCTGTCATGGAATATTACATTAATTTTCCATCGTAAACACACGGAAAACAAAGAATTCATATTAGCAATATACTTTTCGCTCATTATACTCATCCGGTATCTGTACACTGCAAATCAAAACATCTAATTTTTTTATTTTAGTTGCAACAGAAATTAAGATGGCCAACTGAATTTAAGATGAAATTTCATCTAATTATCAAAATTGACTATAAATGTGGATTCATTAAAGATGGTATTCATCTAAATTGTATGTGGTTTAGTTAATACATCTTAAATTCATATGCAACTAATTCTAAGCAACAGCTAAATTGAATGAGGGTCAGTTAATACATCTTATAATAATATCCAACTATTTCCCAGTGACATTTAAATGCAATTATTTACTAAAAGTACTTTATAATTTCTGAAATACCTCTCACAAATGTTATAATTGAAATTGTTATCCAGACTGTAACGATAAAACAAAACATAAAAATTCTCTTCACTCGACTTCCTTTTGCATTTTATTGATGATTATGGTACATACAATTACTCATGTAACAGTACATTCAATTCTTGGATAGTACATTAAAACGACAAAAAATTTTCCATTTACACTACTAACCTGTTGTACAAACTTATAGCTAAAATCTTTGTAGCCACAGCAGTTTACTACGTTTGTCAACTTTTCAATAATATATGCATTGTAGGTTAAATTATATTCACACGTTTCCATGTAAGAAAACAAGAAAAATATTTCGTTATTAATCTGGATAATATCCTTAATTTGGATAAGTTTTGGAAGTTGATCTTCTGGCAGTGAATGTATCAAAACACTTTGTGGTTTATATTCAATTCCATGAATTTTGATTGATGTAACATGACTCCCTGTAACTGGTGTAGCGGCATTAAGTGCAGGACAATAGTTACACAAAGCATCAAAATGCTTATAATCAGTTATGTGACAATAGCATCCAACATTAACAACATCACCTGCATACAAAAAACTGTAATTGGTTACAGCTAAGTTTAATGCCTGTAGTGACTGAAAACGTCTGGCTAGGCTGTATTCAATATTTTTGAAATTCTTCATAACTGTAGCCACATGTTTTAAAGAAGCATGCCTTGCTTCAAATCGCATGCACCATTGAGAACGTAATGGTCCAAAATTCCTAATTTGTCCTGGAAGATGAATTAGATAGTGTAGCTTTGGTGTTACATTGTCTGGGTAAAGTTTCACAAATGTCGAATTGTGCATTATAATGAATTTTTCCATGCAACTTATTTCATCATCAGTAATGAGAACAGCGAGACTCATGTTGCTTATTTGTAATAAAAGCAAAAAGTTGTTGAAGTTTTCATCTTCTGCATCAATAGCATGGCCAATAATTAATGGTAAGCTGTGAGCTAGTGTAATCATTTGAGCTGATTTCTGATTTAATTTTTTCTTCTTTAAATGCTTGGTTAATATCTCGCTTGGTTTATTTACCTTTGCAATCCCATAATCAAAATTATCTGCCCAGTTGTTTAGCTGTCTTAGTGAAAAGCTTTTTTTTTCATAGATGAAATATTTTATCAGTAATAGGCATTCTAAATTCACAATACCCTCATAAAGAACATGCATTATGTCAAAGACAAAGCATTTTGTGCAATCAAAATATTGTAGACTATTGAAAATGCTGGATGATCTAATACCAAAAAGCTTTGACCAATAATCCTTTGCTTGTTTTGACAAGTTTGGGTCATCAACAATATTGCACTGGTTTTGGTGCAATTCTTTGTTTCTCATCTGAAAATCATCTTCACAGAATTTTTCTTTAATTTTGGCTTTTGTTGCCATGCAAACACGACATGGTCGTTGAGCCTTAGCAACAGACTCCTTAAACCCTCCAATAAAATTGCTGCCAAGTGTGTCCCCAGTTACAAACAAGAGAGATCCATGAAATAACATTGGAATACCTTGAATTTCAATAGTTACCCCAGGACCTTCCAAAATCTTTACATCATTGAAAAACTGCTCAAGTAATTTTTCAGGACCATATTTTCTTATGTTAGCTGTTTTTGCAATTGCAAGTAAGTTAATTATTTTCAATGAAGACCTCAATTCTGGTCTTATATTTCCGAGAATCCAATAGAAAACACCAAGCTTGTGTTTTTTTGATTTTGAACCTAATGGATTGGCAAATTCAACATCATCATAATAAAGTATGAGCTTAATAGAATTTGGTTGTTTCAAAATGGTGTGCTCCTTGACAAAACATCCATCACTTATGTCTCTGTAAGCATTTACAATACTGTCACCTTTATCATTGTTGATTTCAGCTTGAACATCACCTTGCTGGAGAAGTTTTTCCAAAACTTTCAGAAATGGTATAGTGTATCTTTAAAGTATTACAGAAAATTAATTATATTTTGTTTTTGATAATGGGTAAACAAATAAGCAACAACTTACCCAACAATATTCCTTGCTTTTAAAACCTTTTTTCCTTGAGATTTTACCCATTTCAGTTTAGAGCCAAAAATTATTTCTACAGGTGTAATCATGCCCATTTCTTCTTTGAGAAATGACTTCATGCTTGCAGCTCCCATTGAGTTGTTAAAATAGCCCTCTTCAGGAATTATATCTCTACAGCTATCAGTAATTCCATATTGCTGAAGTTTGTTTCTACATTTGTCCTTGAAAAATTGAAAGTTTCAAATAAGCTTTCAAACCATTTTATTCTAATTAATACTGTATTTATATACCTGCATCTTGGAAACAATAGTGGAGATAAATTCTCGTTCATGATCTCTAATTTCCTCTATTGCACATGAAGACAGACAGCATTTCTCTTGAACTTTTAGCAAAAATAGTCTCTCATGCCATGCTATGCCTCTAATTGACTGATCATCATCCAGTTGTTCAAATTCATCTAAAAATGTAATTTGAATTTAAGCTTAAAAATTGTTTAAATATAGCCAAGATTGAATTACCTGGTTGAGATATGAAGTCAATGTTGTTGTTATCAATATCCATTTCAAGGCTTAATTCCTCAGCTGGAATCTGATGATGTCTCACCACATGTTTTTTAAATGAGTTCCATCTGTTGTAAGTTTTTCCACAACCAATTTTACTGCAGTTAATTCTGAAGTTGGGATCACTTGAATGGAATCTAACAACATGCTGCACATATTTTTGTTCCGGTAATGCATGCCCACAAATGCTGCATATCACCTGTCTGTTGTTCATTTTCAAACATTCATTTTTGACAAACTAGCTTCAATAAATAATATTATGCTCACAGTAGTTACCTCTTCCCCCTTTCACCATAATGTGATGACCTGCTAGCTTGCAGAAAACAGGAAGCAACGTCATTAAGTCAACATTTACTTTGCATTTCATATTTCCCCCTTTTTGTGAATGCTTTCTGACAAGAGCAGTTGACAGTTGCAAACAAAAATGCAAAAAACTGTGCTTGTAAATTTCTTAGGTAGAGCCAAGAAACTAAAATTTTACTCAAATGACAAAGAAAGTGACTTGGAAGCTTTACAAAGAGAATTTGTCAATTCATCGAAAATGGATTTATTTCTGAAAAATGCTATCAACAGTGCATCAAGTTTCTACTTTACAGTGTTTGACACATTATTCAAAAGGGACATTCAACTCGAAATTACAGACAAAATTGAAGATTTGACAGAGGATATTAAAGTTGTCTTCGAATATTCAGGTAAGTTTCCTTATACCTTAGTATCATAAGTTAATGTGTTAAAGTTGTAACTGGTTATTAATTTTTCGAATTTACAATTTTAAAAGGAACTGTGGAGCATGTTGACTTTTCTACTTCAGGCAGTTGTAAATCAACACCAGTGAAGGTATTTAAGAAAAATATTGATATTTTATGATATGCTTAACACATTTTCATTCATGGTTTTTTGACTATTATAGTTAAACATTGTTATTGGGGAGATAAGTAATCCATTAACTTCCACACCAGTTAAGCAATCTTTGAGTTTTCAAGAGGTAACAAATGCTGACAAAATGTGTAATTTATTATAATTATTTAGACCTAATACAAATGCACATAATAATAACGTTTTTAGTTATTAATAGGAACCAGAATGTTCAAGAACTGTGGAACCAGAAGTTGCTCCTCCTATTCCAGAAAAAATATCCATTCCAAAAGTTGATGGCACACTATTACTAACAGATCGAAAATTAATGAATGAATTCATCAGAAACTCTGCTACTTTACTTATGATGAAGTCCGAAAGACCTTCATCGAATGACTACAAAAGCTACTGTGAAAGGTCATCAATGCATATCCCCAACTGGCTGACAGATTTGGTGAAAAACATGTAAGTTATTATTTTTCTTCAATAAGTCTTTCTATACATTTTGCAATGTTTTGGTCTGCACTTCAGAAATATACAATAATTTTTCTTTTAATTTCAGAGGTCTTTCAAGTTGCAACTACAGGCATGCATTCGAAATCGAAGATATTCCAAAACTCATGAAAAACCGACAAAAAGATCTTTTAAGGATTCGCCCGTAATCAAATCTTGCATCAACAATGCTTCGATTGAAGGCATTAACATCAAAGAGGTCCTTGATGAGATTCAGAAACTGGAAACCAAGCACAGTCCACACCTTAAAAGTTTAATGGATGCGACATATGACTACAGAAGAAACTTTGTTGAAAAAGAAGCCAAAATATGTGCCGAAATTGTTTCAGTGTATCCTACTTTAGGAACAGAAAATGGGTTTAAAATTGTCTATTCTTATCAACTAAGTTCTAATGACAGCTGGTTAGTGCTTAATGTTGCTATAACTTGTTACAATTCAGATTTCTGATGAGATGAGAAGAATGATACCTGCTGAAGTCTCTGCAAATGTAAAGGATAAATTTCAGAAAATGCTGCTTAAGGTTTCAAAGTTATTGGCTGAGGAAGAACCAGAAAATGAGAAAGCCAAAATGGAATTAATGCTCAAACTGCACACTACTACAACTCCAAAACGGTCAAGGACTACACCCTTAATCAAAATAAAAAATGTAATTATATTTGATATACTGTATTGTAATTGTCAAAATTTGTAACAAATTTGAAAATTCTTTTTTTCTTTTCCAGGTCAACGATGAGGTTCAGACAACATGTGGCGAGCATGATGCTCCACATGTTGTAGTTTACTTTAACAACAATGCCATTTCAACAAGCATCATGTTGGTAGAAGGTGGTTTGTTGGCAGTACTTTCAAAAGCTGGCAGCACTTGTGATGTTCTTTTTTCACTGCTTTCAGCCTATTATGTTTTCCACATTATGTTTCCTCCTAATTTTGAATGTGTTCTTCTATTATTGCAGCATGAGATGCTTGGTAAGAGTAATGATGGTGCCAAACCGAGTATAAATACAGCAAAATTTTTGAAAAGGTATTTCAATTTGAAATAATTATGTACAATGTTTAATACGCGTTTATAATTCACGTTATAATTCGCGCGCGACTACGCAACTGCAGTTACACTGCGATTGTATAACTGGAACGATTGAGGATAAATGTTTCCGTTTTAGGTCCTAAGAGGCCTGGAATGCTTTGCCCCTATTTTTGCGGTTGGGGACCTTACGGAAACCAAGCCTTAAGGTCAAACCCGCTCCCTTAAATAGCTCTTTACTCTGGACATCCAGTGCTTACTTTTTGCAGTTGGGGCTTTATGAATGTTCTAGGCAGAGTCATTCATAAAGCCCCAACTGCAAAAAGTAAGCACTGGATGTATAGAGTAAAGAGCTATTTAAGGGAGCGGGTTTGACCTTACGGCTTGGTTTCCTGACTGATTGGTGCACTGTTGTTAGTGGTATTGGGTTTTAATTTAAATAATTTAAGTGTATTTCTATGCATTGTTGAATTTATAATTCACATGCAACTGCAGTTACACTGCGATTGTATAACTGGCACGATCGAGGATAAATGTTTTCCCTTTAGGTCCTATGAGGCCTGGAATGCTTTGCCCCTATTTTTGCGGTTTGGGTACCTTACAGAAACCAAGCCGTAAGGTCAAACCCGCTCCATCAAATAGCTCTTTACTCTGGACATCCAGTGCTTACTTTTTGCAGTTGGGGCTTTATGAATGTTCTAGGCAGAGTTGTCTAGGAGGCAGAGTTGTCAAGGTAACCACCTTGACAACTCTGCCTATAACATTCATAAAGCCCCAACTGCAAAAAGTAAGCACTGGATGTCCAGAGTAACGAGCTATTTGAGGGAGCAGGTTTGACCTTACGGCTTGGTTTCCTGACTGATTGGTGCACTGTTGTTTGTGGTATTGGGTTTTAATTTAAATAATTTAAGTGTATTTCTATGCATTGTTGATTTTATAATTCACGTGCGACTACGCAACTGCAGTTACACTGCGATTGTATAACTGGCACGATCGAGGATAAATGTTTCTCCTTTAGGTGCTATGAGGCCTGGAATGCTTTGCCCCATTTTTGCGGTTGGGGACCTTACGGCTTGGTCTCCTGACTGATTGGTGCACTGTTGTTTGTGGTATTGGGTTTTAATTTTAAAAATTTAAGTGTATTTCTATGCATTGTTGAATTTTGGTGTTTCTTCTTTTAAGTGCTCATTGAGCGTGTTGAATTGTGAACGTTTGTTGTATCTCGACATTAACGTTTCCAATAAATAATAATAATAATACCATAAAATTAACTGATTTACTTGACTTACCAGTTAAATTTTTCATTTATCTTCACTCAGCTGTGAACGCTATATAATGCATGTCCATGTATGCATGATATTTAACTTAACTTTATCTTTGTTTTGTTATAACCATTTTTAGGTAATTTTAATCAATAAATATATTGTTTTATTTCATTTTTTAACATCACTGTACAGTACAACTTTACCTTGATTTTGTAGTATACTGTTGTATTATAGGTGAATGTTAAAAAAATACTTCAAATAATACATTATGGTTATTATTACCAAGAAAAGGTTTTAGCAAAGTTAAGATAAAGCTGATTTGAAGACGACAATTAATCATCTTTTTTTAAAGTAGATGCATCTACTTTCAAGATGATCTAATTAAGATGGCTAAAAAAAGATGCATCATTTCATCTGAATTTGGGGACAGCCAAAAAAGATGCTAACACATCTGAAAGTAAGATGTTTTGATTTGCAGTGTACATATCTCCCAAACTTTTCTTTAGGCTGATTTGTCACTGGAAGCAATGCATGTCGCGCGACTTCGCTTCCAGTGACAAGTCAGCCTTATGATGAAGACGATATGAAGATTCGAAACTGGAAAAACAACAACTAGGAATTATAGAGTGAATTGAAACAATATAATCCACACATTTTATTAACTTCAATACATTATCATGAATATGTGGCGTAAAATTGTAGCAGGATGTTATAATTTACCTGTAAAGTATCTCATGAAATCACGTAAATCTACTATGTGAATCAGAACCACCCTGATCATATTAACAAATTAATGGGAAAAGTATGGATGTAAATATTGTAACCTTTGATATTCTGCCTGAACAGGATAAATTTAACTCAAATAAGTACTCAAACAAACTTTTCATTTGGGCTATCTGCATTTAGCCCTCATGTGGTGCGCATGTGCACTAGATTCAAGCAGCTCTGCCAAGGTCCACAAATTGAGTGTCTTTTGTGAAATGGGCGCAATGCATGCAGCTTGCACTGGCCTACCAAGTTGGACTGCAAGAGCAACTAGCAGTTTAAACTTCCATTTTTCTCCAGCAGTTCTACATGCTCAATTGCAGTTGGTCCAGACAATTAGAAGACGTCATTTTCAAAACGGGTTCAGCACATGTACTTTGGGACAATTCTGTGTGCCAAATTTTGTGGTTTGTTTGAGTACCCCTCATTTTAAATTCATCTACCAATATTTGATAGGTATGAATGAAATGTGGTTTTTAGAATGCGCTGTTCAATACATAGTATACACAGTATGCAGCACGTGGCAAACTTTGTTGAAGTGATCGCCGTCTCTAGAGAATTTTGCATTCCAAACTGATAAGTTGGTCAATGTGCCAACTTTAATGTGTTGACAAATATTTTCTTATTACTTCAGTTGACTTTGAGTTATCAGGATTTGAAAGTGAAGTGCTCTCGTCGGGTCTTATTTGGTTACGTTCAATTGAAAACTTTAATTCCAACTGCAATTGACAAGAATATCAGATATTATTTATACCGATATGTCATCCACCTGGCATACAGTACGTAAGTGAGTCTGGAGAGCATTGGAACGGGGGCGGGGGAGTAAGGTGTTGCAGTGACAATATTAAAAATTTCTAATATAAATATTACCTTGAGAGATTTAATCTAAAATGCCATTACTTACAACTATAAAGCAACCCTTGTAGCAAACAGTTTTTGTACAATACCTTTGTGGAATTTTAAAAAGTTGCTTTTTGTGTCGTGGAATGATTTTTTTTTGTTGTAAAATCAATTTTATTTCTACCTGAATATTTTTTGCAGATAATGCAGATAATTGCTATTTAATTGCTAAATAAATATAAACATAACGTTTTAGTTACATGTAATTGCCATTGATGCATTATATGAGCAATCTCTATGTGGGGCAAACTAAGACACATGTTTGTTGTCTCAATTTTGATTATTATTGTATTGCATGTGTCTAAATTGGCTAAATGAGTCGAATATATTAAAAAAAAAATTTAAATTGAACGATTTTAGCATGAAAGATGAAAATCGCCGGTGAAGCAACTTTTTAAAAGTATAATTGTTAGATTACATCATATCTCAGTTGCAACTCGTTACGTTTTTCAATCGAACAATGATAAATACAAGTTATTATGTATTTTTGTGTGCATACCACCTTAGAACTTCTCTTTAAGACTAGCATTTGCTAGCACTAACGGTTATCCGCAATAGGACTAAGTTCGGCCTAAGCCTTATAATAGAGGAGGTCTACATTACAAAACGGTGCATGTGCCATGCATGAGCGCCTCTAGTAGCCAAATTTGCTGGGAGGACAGCCCAGCATCGTCCATATAGCATTACCATTGATTTTGCTCTTTTAGGAACAGGTTTTTGTGATGTTTGGGAAATTTAACTTAGTTTTTGAAATTTGAGTGTGGATATTCCACTTCGAGAACGTGTAGGCCACGTGCAAGCCATTTTATTTAAACCAAACGGCGTTTTATTTATTTCTTATATTGGAGTTTTTACAACATGGAACACAACAAATCTTCATATGTATGTTTAAAAGCCCTTTTGAAGAGCAAAAAAGAAACATGTGTAACTCAATGCCACGTTTTTGGCCTGGCCCCCAGGACAGAGGGCGCTAAACATAATGTAGACCTCTATTGGCGCCAAACTGTATTTAAGTACTCAAATGGGGACAGGATATTGGAATGCTCCAAATTCCTATGACTACCATCTGAACAATAGGGATTAGAAAACTAAAGGTCTCAAAAGACCTCCCACCTACTTAGCATAAGGCTAATTAGGACATTGGCCTACAAAAATGCATTCCCTCCACTAAAAAACTAGTGGTTAACTTCTGTCATGTGGGACCCCAGTAAATCATATAAAAGGTCTCCCATTTCCTAGTTAAAAACAGAGAGAGGAAAAGACAAACACTTCCTGGATTGTCCAAGCAGCAAGAGCACTGCTCCTGTTTTGTGCCTATGTAAAATAAAGAACTTGGAAACCAAAACCAAGAGACTTGGAAAATCTTTACTCTCTTTTCAGCAAGCTTCAAACTTACTAGGCTCGTACAGTTGTAAGACCTATGCAATCACTCTCCGAGGCCTTCTTTCCTTGTGTTATCTCCGAAAGGCCTACCACAGAAGTTCGACCTTATGAAAGTCAAACTCCGATAAGTCCAAACTTAGCAAACTAACAGTTCACTTCATTCTCCCTTATGCTACTCGAGCTAAAGTGCCTAATCCCATTGGATTCATGGCAAGCAGTCACCTCAGTGCATTATTTTGTCTTAATTCATGAAGTGTCTAACTTTACCCCAGAAGTGGGAATAAAATGAAGCAATCCACAAACATTTTTCAAGAGTTAAAATTGTACAGAAGATTTGATAGAATTCGTTAAGAGGGATTAGTGAATGTGCAAAAAATGTTTTAGTAAAAAGTGTCTGAATGCTCCCATACATGGAGCCATTACCTTTGAAATGTGATATACATTACCTTTGGCAGAGATGATGGTACCACGATTTTCTGCTCAATAAATGGATATGTTTTAGCAAGCGTGTAAAACTTAGCAAGGCTGAAAAAGTATGAATTTCGGAAGTAAACAAAAATTATATAAGCTGACTGAAAGCAAATACAGTGAAATGATATTCTATTTCTTTCTGCTCACCCTTGATATTGCATGTTAAACCTTTCAATAAATTCATTGTACTTAGCTGGACTAGCTGACTTGTCTAGAACGTAATAAACGTATAGTATAGTTATAATGTAGCTGTTTGATTTTAATAGTTTACATTGCAAATCTGATACTGATATACTAACTTGCGTGAAGTTTCTCGATTACCCTAAGCAGAATGACACCAAAGTTCATAGAATCTGTAATGCACAGAACTAATGCTGACTGTTGAATTTGGTCTTCCGGATTTGTCAAAGTGACGAATACTAAAATAAACATGTATCATGTGACTTAAACCTAAGCTCTACATTTGTTAGGTAAAATGTGTAATAATGTCGTAAAATCGCATCCCTTTACTATTATTTATATGAATATGAAAGATATTTACGTAAAACATCTATGCAAAACTGTAGGCTACGTTTGTTCCAAACAAGACATTACCGGGGTAAGTTGGGAGCTTGGGACTGGCCAAAACTCAAGTGATCTTGGGTAAAAATCTTCACTCCTCCTCCCCCCGAAAACCAGGAAATTTTACAAATTTCAAACTGAATAGGCAAAATATAAAAAGGGGATTTGCATTAAAGGTGCAAAATTTGTTGGGTAAAAATACAATTTCTTATTTCACCTGAGTCAATAATGGCCCATAAATATATGTTAAAATAGTCCACCACAAGATTCTGGACCCTATCTCAACTCCAAAATTTGATGACATAAATGGGTTTGCCCAAACTTAAGTTTCTGCAATTTCGATCAATTTAATCTGTATTTTCTGACAATCTAACACGTAAAGTATGTACAAAGCAGCTGGCAACCTTGTACAGTAGAACCTGTCTAAATTCCTGCGTAAATGAATAACTTCTCTAAAAGCATAAAATGTGCTGGTCCTGGCTTGGGGAATCGTGTATAACCTGTCTAAAAGCATATAACCTCTCTAAAAGAATATTTTTTCTCCAGTCCTAAGAGTGTGCTTTTAGACAAGATCTTCTGTATTATGTATAACCAGTACAGGTAGTACCTAGAATTAGTGGGGGGTGCTGATCGTCAGCACGCCAGGTCCGGCACTGCGTGAGCAACAGTGCTCTGAAGCGCACAGTTCCATACAAAGATTTTTATATCCTTTTCATTAACTCGAGGATGACTAAATAATGAGAATATCACTGACTCTTTTAATCGGAGAATAAAAATGTGGAATATGGTTGAATCTGAGTGATCTGGTTTTTCAAAATGAAAAGTAAAAAAAACACCAAAAACTATCCACTGAGTCTATCTATATAAATAAGTGGATACTACAACCCCTCACTAAAAGTATTAGACCACTGTTAGAAAACATTAGAAACCTGAAAACACATTGGATATCACAAATGATACTGACATAATAGGCGTTTTATTCAGTAACTAATGACATATGCAAGGGTCGAAGTTTGTATACCAAATGAACAGGAGCTCTTCATCTGTTCCAAAAAATATAAAATAAATACTTTACAAAAGCATCCCTCGACAAAAGTGTTAGACAGGGGCAAATCATGACAATAGTATTAGACCATTGCAACTAAAATTTTGTTGGGCCACCTTTGGCTTTGATAACAGCAGCAATGCGATTTGGCATTTGTTTTATAAGGCGTTTACACTGGTCTAGTGTTATGGAATTCCAGCCACTATGAATGGCTGCCTTCAGCTCATCCTTTGATTATGGACGAAACTTCGCATTGTTTATCTTCAACAAACACCAAAGATTCTCAATTGGATTTAAGACCTGGGCTGTTAGCAGCCTATTAATGCAATTGACATTATTTCCTTGCAACCACTGTTGTACAAGTTTGCATTTTGGGCAAGAGCATTATCATGTTGAAAAATGAACGGTTTGTCACCAAACTGATCTTCGGCACTCGATAACAAAATGCATTCCAGTATGTCTTTATAGACTGCTCCATTAATAGTGCTGGTGCATATGCACACTCTGCAAATGCCTAATGATGACATGCATCCCCAGTGCATAATTCCAAGAGGAAACTTTACTGTTGATTGAAGACAGCCCTTGTCAAATTTTTCCTCTGGACGTCTCCACACCTTTGTGCCCACATTATCACCATATCCCAAGCATATTCGACTCTAACCTGAGAAGATGATGAAATGGGTGATTTTTATATTTTATGGAACAGATGAAGCGCTCCTGTCCATCTTGAATGCAAACTTTGACCCTTGCATATGGCATTAGTTACTGAATAAAACGCCTATTATGTCAGTATCTTTTGTGATTCCAATGTGTTTTCAGGTTTCTAATGTTTTGTAATAGTGGTCTAATACTTTTGGCGAGGGGTTGTAGCATCCACATTTTATGGTATACATAATCTAAAGACTATACCTTTGGTTTGTAGTTTCAGGATTTCTTCCACGTACGTTGTCCATGATATCCTCTGTTATCTGTTAACTGAAAATAATGTTTTGATGCATTTTATCGATATCTTATCATCGTTTTGCTGATGTAATTCCATTTTGCGAATTTTGAACCATATGCGATATCGAGAATGTTAGGCGCAAGTGTTATTCGAATCTTCACTGCCTTTGCCTTAGTTTGAAAATTTCTGTTGCTTAACTGCTAGGATATCATGTTTACTTGATTTAGGATGTTTTGCAATTTGAATAGGAATCATATGGCCAATAGAAGACATTTTATGGAATACTTACATGTAATTTACATCCTTGTATCCAATGATTTGCGTAATTGCCTCCTCATCAATTTTAAGATCGCCCATAAATTGTGGATGCTGAATTGAAATAAATTTTCGTTTGAATTTACATTAACGTTTAACTGAATTTGACTTACATTGACATACCTTTGCATGAAACTCAAGTCTCTTGGTCAATAGTGAACTGTATTCCAAAGTAACAAATCCCTTGTGCCTGGAAAACATTGTCTGTCAACAACACTGCATTTTATGGTGTAAATTAATCGAAATTTTCATTTATACTAAACATACTTCCGTTGCTTTGCAATTATAGAGTTGTATAGTTTAAAAAATTGTTATGTTACATGTCCAATTTATATTTGAGAAACAAGCCTTTTGATATAATACAGTAGAACCTGTCTAAACGCATGCTCTTGGGACTGGTGGAAAATATGCTTTTAGACAGGTTCATTAGCATACGTGCACACAGACAGCTGCAAAATTGGGAAAATAGGGAGGTAAATTAATTTTTACATGGGTTCCAAGTCGGGACCTGCACGGTTTATGCTTTTAGAGAGGTTTTTCACATACACAGAATGCATTTAGACAGGTTCAAATCCGGCCAATCTTCATGATGTATAAATACGATTCATTCCCTAAGGCCATATTACCGACATGTATAATGTGCATGCAGATTTTAATGTTTGCATACCCAAGTATAATCCCAGAGACGCTATTTGTGAGACCCGGGGAAGGTAAGCGCAGTGGAAATTAAGATATGCTGGGAGTATGGAAGCAAAGTGTATGAGCCCCTGCCCAAGATTCCAGAATGATCGGCTGGATTGAATTAGAAGAAGGGTAGCCTTGTACAAATCGTCGTGTTTATTGAGT
>JAQGBW010003996.1:0-14819 GCA_034698625.1 Julus scanicus | reverse complement strand
ATCAGTATGTAGTCCCAAAAACCACTATTCATAGTGACAGTGATAGTGACCGTATACTAATCTTTCCACCAGGGTTATAACTGTTGGTCAGATTGACTGACTGATCTACAGCTAGGGCTCTCAGTCCCTATTTCGAATGAATCTAGGAAGGGCATGTTTATTGACTTGCTTTATAGTATTTTAAACTTGATATCATTTACTATGGAATGGCCAAATATGTAGTTATTTGATTTGACAAAATATGATCAAGTTGTGCGTATTGAAAATATGGATTTTGTTTTTGCTAGACTTGCAATAAGTCAAAAATTCTTAATTTTTATATTTCCTATATTTGTACTGTTTGCTTTACATTATTTTGATACCATATCAACATACAATCTTACCACTATTTGTACAGCATTTTTATCATATTTCTTTAGACATTACAGTGTGGATTTACACAAAACAGTCGTAAGTCTAACCCTTGTATGTCGACGACTGCATTAACAATGTATTAAGTTGGTAAGTTTGGATTTATACTGCACATTATACATATTTCATCACATAATTTATAGATCCACGACCCTAGCTTAACAATAATACACTACACTTCTACGTATATATATTTATTTAAATGAAATCTTGAAATCAAAATTCCTGATAACAACATATTTGAAAATCAAACGTTATGTCGATTTCACACGTTCTGCACGACTAGATTTGTAAAAATTCGCTTAACGTACGATATTTGAGTAAGGATTCCCGTGTCAGCAGTTCGCCAAAGAAAAAAGAAAAGGATAAGTAGAGAAGGTGAAAAAAAAACAGATTTCTCATCGACGTCATCCTTTGACATCATGCGAATTTTCCATTTCCAACAACAACACCAACAAAAATCTTGGGCAAACTCTTTTCTAATGCACACCATTATTCGAGTGCAGACGTCAGTCATAAATATTCTCGTTCAGACAACGGAGAAAACGGCATTGTGAAGACTGCGAAGCAAACGAGATATTGCTCCACACGCCTTTGCACAATAAATAAAAATGCATTTTTGATTTAAATTCCATCCGATAGCGCATTTTCGAGCTTCGTCGATAAATCACCCAAAGGGTTTCAAATTGCGACGAAACCGCTACAACAACGTTGCTGATAAAATATGTACGTGGGCGTGATGTATGGACCGAGATTGCGTAATAAAATCATTAATGTTTGCAGCAGTGTGCAAAGCAGCTTGGAGGTTTCACCCACGTGACATCCTATGGTTTCCACTGTCAATTGGATCTGGGGCATTATAGGTTTTGAGGCCATAAGGCCGTTCAAAATATTATGCATTGATTAACCGATATAGCAAGGTTGGACACAGAAAGGGTTTGGATCCCGGTTCAAAAGGATTATGGCAATCAGACAATGTAAACCCGGATTAGGTGGAAATTGGAAAAAGTTTGATTTTCCAGATATCCAGATGTGATAAACTTTACAAACAGGTGTCCTTTTGCTTCCAAGTTCTTGGCAGACTCTAAAGGAAAAATCGATCGAGTTGCTTTTCCTTTGTTCCACAGTTTCCACTTTGCCCAGACACACATGAAAGTCGTGAGACACTGACAGATAACCATTTTTTTGCATATATGAGCAGTTCCTGCTATATATGGTACACTTTCATGTCAATTAAGCACCTGTTAAGCGTATAGGATAGGATGCATCCAAGGTTTGAGGTACAACATGCTTTCATAGCAAACAACCAAATCCCGATGGCTTAGTGGTACTGCTTTGCGTCTATACATTCGGGATTCCAAATCCGGAATCAACTTTCCAGAATGTGGTTTTTCGGTTTTGTTTGCCTTTCATCCCTTGCAAGATTTAGGTTTCCAGCATCACTATACAAGTTTAAGAAACATAACATCAACAATTGCATACAGTTGGAAATTGTATATAAATTCAAATCAAATTATTACCCTATACAATCATCACAAAAAGGCCCAATTGAAGAGGGGAAATGGCAAAGAAATAAATTCAAATCAGTACACAATACAAGATTTATAGAAGTCATACATTAACCTAAACTGAGTTGTATCCTCTCAAGCCAGAAAAATGTAGTATTCAATGCAAATACAAGTTTTAAAAGGGCATCTCATTAATGACATGAGTAGGAAACCATCTAAGTAAAAACATGCTCTGCACTTTGTGGTAAATGTTAAATCCTAACCCAATTAGATCCGAGCACAAAAAGCTGAAATGCAGAATATTAAAAAAACGCTTAAAAAGCTGAATTTCAAGTTGTCCCAGAATAGAATATTTGCGTTGCTCCTCATCACGAATTGATGATTTTAATGGCAGATGCTTAATGCCTGGCAGACAGTTCCCAAAGAAAGCAACATAACAATTACCAGCAATTCATACTCTGGATTTTAATGTTCGGGTTGGTTAAAACAGACGTCGAGCAAAAATGGGCCAGCACGGTTTAATTAAACAATACCCAGCGCACCTTCAAGTCATCAAGGTGCAATTCACGAAGAGGAAATTAAGGCATTAAAGCATCCGAAAATGCCATTAGGAACAGTTATGTTCATGGCTCATTACCAGCACTGCATGCATCATACGCTACATTATCATAAATCCATAACGACGAAGATAGATTAAGAAAGATTTTCAAAAACTCGCAGGGAAAACTTCCTGTTGAGGGGAGCATGCTTTTGATTTCACTCAACAACAAAGTGTACTATAGTGCACTTTCATTTTGGGAGTGTCGAGAGATGATGAAGGCATTGCACCCACAGAGGGTTGGCAAATTTACTTGTGAGTGACATTTGAAGAAAAATTCTTTTTCGATTAGCTCTTTTTCTCATAAAGGACAATGGAACGTAAGTGATGATGCCCCGTTAAGAGCAAGAGGCAACTATATATTTAATCGTTGCCTTATCATAAAGTAATAAAATTATACAATAATTTAACATTCTATGAGTAATCGAGGCAATCAAATTGTGCATGCTTGTGCCAAATGTGTTTGTTGAATGGTTTGTTTGTCTTTCTAATCTGGTAGTTAATTTTCAACTCAAATCTTCAAAGCCATTATTTTTCTAACACTTTCCTAAAATCTTATTTTTGCTTAATACCTATCCTCATCTTTTTATAACTATTCCTTCTCTCATTTTAATTATTTCACTCTTCTTTTCAAAAGTTGAATCCAATATAGTTTTCCAAATATTTTTTCTTCTGATTTCTTCCACTTTTCTCCAGGTTTCTCTCATTTTTCTCCTTGTTTCTTACATTCTTACTCTAGTTTCTCTCATTCTTCGCCTTGTTTCTTTCGTTCTTCGCAGGGTTTCTTTCGTTCTTCCCCTGGTTTCTCTCATTCTTCCCCTGGTTTCTCTCATTCTTCCCCTGGTTTCTCTCATTCTTCCCCTGGTTTCTTTCCTTCTTCCCCTGGTTTCTCTCATTCTTCCCCTTGTTTCTCTCATTCTTCCCCTTGTTTCTCTAACTCTTTACTTTGGATTCTCTCCTTCGTCCCCTGGTTTCTCTCATTCTTCCCCTTGTTTCTCTCATTCTTCCCCTGGTTTCTCCCACTCTTTTGACTTGGTAGATGCACTTTTGAATTTCAAGACATACATGTATAAGTGCAACTATCATGATTTCCTACAACTTCCTGATATAAATTTTGACATCTTTATATCCCTTGCAGAACTAAATGAAACGGGCTTTAATCAACAATTTACGTTTTCTTTTTTTGAACCTAAATGGGAGTACATAATTAGTAATCATTTTCAATATAAAAAATATAAGATATTCTTTTTGGGAATCATTATTGAAACACTAATGGTTTGAACGTTCGGCGTCTGTGATCTCAAACAATTTATACAGAAGTCTTTATTAGCTTGAAAAAAAAAATTATCCTTTCTTTCAATTGCAAGAATTGTATATTGCACTTAAATCTACTGCAGCACCATAATTGTTCCCATGATACTCATTTTTCTCATGATTCCCATGAATTCCATTAAAGCTTCCTACAAATTAATGCTTAACAGCAATTAAACAATTGGCACATTTCAACATTAGGGACTAACGTATAAGTTTAATAGCTACAATAGAAAATCCTTTATAATTAAAGCAGTAAATTATTGAAATTATAGATGAAAAACAAATTTATGAATCAGTGCACTAGCTAATAACAGAATTTTTAAGCATTCTTGGAATAGACATTCCTAGAAAATCTATAGCAAGTGTTAATCGTGTATTCATAATACAAAACTTGGATCTTAGACTAGCAATTGCGCGAAGTGGTGCCACTAAGTTATTGTTAAGGCACTAAATCTTTCTTACGAACATTGTTTTTTTGCAAATCTTCCTTTATTTTTATGGGGACAACTTGGCACCATCCATAGAGAACACTTTAGACTCAATGCGCATATGGAATCTACCATGAACCATCAAACTGTTCAGAATTTCAAGAAGAAATCAAAGATCCAGTTCAAGACACAGTTCACCATGAATCACCCACATCAAGGATTTAAACACCTGCACTGGGGTATCACCTACGATTTTATGTATGGCAAGAATACCAAAATGACACTGAGTTAGGGCCTGCACAAAAATCCTGCAGAACATGCAAATTCGAGGCCAGTCATAAACAAAGGATCAGCATTTATTTCTGTAAAGTCAGCTCAGTGAGCATGACCATTTCGCAAAAACCGCTGAAGAAGCACATTTACTTAACGCGCCTGCGCATCTGGTGCCAAAAATCCTATAGTTGACAATTCTAAGCTTGTGACCCGTGTCTTGCCTCCCAAAAGGAAATGTTAAGGAAAATGCAATAAAAGTGGCCAACAACAGACTGAGCTGAACATCAGACATAGTATATATATATATATATATCTATCATCAAAAAAACCCAACGGATTTGCAAGCCTTGCATGTCAGCATCATGAATTAATTACCTCGGGGTGCTGGCAGAATGTTAATTATGTTGCTTCTAAAAGTTTTTGTAAGCTAAAATATACGAGCACTACTATCAACTGCATAATGAAGAATAGAAAGAAATAATTACCCTTCCAACCCTCCTCCATAAAAATCAAAATAAAGATAAAAGTATTAAAAAAGGAAGAAAAAAACACCATAAAAAACCTTTTAAAGACAGCACGAATCCACTATAAGAAATTCATATGCCCTAGGCGAGTCAAACTTTTAAGCATGGTGAATTTTTTTATATGTTCTTAATAGTGGATAAGATATTTAGATAAGGTCATTAATGCAATTAGAAATAATTAGTAGCTTATTTAATTTAAATAATTATTTTTAATCTCATTTTTAGGTAATTAAACAAAGGTTATTTGGGCTATAGATTTCGTCTCAAAACTGTTGGTTTTAGCTATTAAATTACTGAAACAAATCTGACATACTCGTTAACTGGAATGAGATTATTTTATACAAAACGATTTTTTGAATATCAAACAAATCCTAGTCAACCGTGTAGGTTCACCTAGTGGAAGAGTCAGATCTGTCATGTTTTAAACATATACTCTAAGTCAGTGTCACATGAGTAAACTCTCGTTATGCCTGATGGCTAAATCTCCAATTTTATCGGGCAGTCACCTGAATCCTGACATAGCAACGACCAGTTTGTCAACATCATCATGAAAGACGTATCAAATATTATCACCGCAAGTAAAATTCAGACAGTCTCAATAACAGGATTATCGCTTACTCGACCGGTTTTCAGATTTTCGCATTTTCAAAACGTCTGTCTTGGTGATAGACAATTTGATACCATGGAACGCAAGTTATAAATGCAAACCTATCAGGTACATTTACACTATGGCTAAAGGCCAAATTTAACGTTCAGAATTCTAATCTTCTCTTCAAGAATAGTATCATACCGAGACGGTCCTTTCGATTCCATGGATTAAAAGGATGAAATAAAATTCAGATTGTTACTAAAACTAAACATATCCAGACATCAGTTAACTGTTAAATTAAACATATCCAGACATCAGTTAACGGTTAGACTAAACATATCCGGACATCAGTTATATTTTAAACTTGACATATCCAGACAGCAGTTAACTGTTATTCTAAACAAATTCAGACAACAGTTAAATGTTAAACCAGACATATCCAAACATCAGTTAAATTTTAAACTAGACATAGCCAGACAGCAGTTAACAGTTATACTAATCAAATTCAGACAGCAGTTAACTGTTATATTAAACAAATCCAGATATCAGTTAACCGTTAAACCTAAAGATATCCAGCCATCAGTTATCTCAGAAACTATAATCGGTAGTTGGTCTCAGAATTTCTTTGATGTTTGTTAAATTCCAAAATACTCCAACAGGTTTTCTTGTGGATATATATAAAGCAGGTACAAATTTGCAAACAAAGCTACATGAGCGTCATGGCAGTGATTAGAAATGCAGTAGTAGGGAATAAGCAAACTACACTAAAAATGACTGAAATGTCTGCAGCAGATGTCAATCATGAACAAATCTAGTAAAAAAACCTGCCATTTCACCAAGTTGATTGTGCCTTGTGCAGTGAAAGTGATAGTACTTGAATACGGGATGCTATTCTGGCGTCGTTCGTTCTCGTATGTAATTTTTTAGCTTTTTCATTCATTTTATCGTTAGTCTCACCGGGTGGCCGGCAACAAATGGTAAATGAGCCTTTTCACTAAGTCCCATTAATTTATCGGCACTAATGATCCGGCTTCCGTCAGTGCCGATACGGAGCCTGAATTCGGATCTCATTTGCCCTTCCAGAATTAAGCGAAGCGAAATGAACTCGCTAAATTCGAAAATACGCCGATTAATCATTGCTCAAATGAAAATCATCCGCAGCCAGCGTTTTGTTCAGTTCCTGCCTGGCAAGCAGATACAGTCTCTCAATTTCAGTTCAAATTTCTTCTTCTGACAAATCGTTTCAACGAAGCTTCTTCTTGAAAAATGTTGAACAAAAGAATGCCTTTCGGTTCGCTCCAATGATGTTTCAAGTCAAAGTTCTTTGCTTTCGTCAAAGCGATAAAAATGTTGCAAAAACCCATCAAAGAACAAGTTGAGCAACGTGATAAAAACTAACATGTTGTGGATCTTGCAGCATTGGTCTGACTTCGCCTCCGTATCAAGATCTCAGCAAATGCAAGAACGAAAAAAAAGATAAAAAACACAGTCTTTGACGTCATCATGCATGCCAATTGGGAACAGAGTGATAGGGGAAATGAAATAATATACATATTTTAAACAGGAGGTACTTGTGGGACATTGAAAAGTCTTACGACAGGTGAGAAAAGTGCAGAAAAAGGAGACCAACCTCATGAATAAGCCATGGATGGAATGCATGTTTAACAGAGATGGAAATACAAGTATCCAAGGCCAAAGAGGCAAGAGGGAAAGAATGTAACACAGGAACAGGGAAAAAGAGAAAGGGAAGCAAGACCTAATGGCAAGTAAAATTGTAGAGCACACGTGTGGAAGAAAAATCCACTTTGAGAATTACTGAGGACAGCAGCTCCGAAGAATTGAGGTTGTATTGAAATTAGATTGTGGCCAAACACTATATTAATAAAGTTTCTGTAACTTGTGTTTTTTGTTGCATTTTTTTAAAAATTATTAAAGCCAATACCCCTTGTAAATGGGCAATCACTGCAAGCACATGTACGCATGGTTTGCCAACCATCAGGGGTAAGAATTGTAGGGCAGGGTTTTAAAAATTACATTGTGTTTAACTTTGAACACCTGAAATTACTCTATATATGCATGGTAAAATTATATAGGGTCATGCGTGTCATATTATGCCTCATATACAGTAGGTTAATGCATGCTATTCTCCATATGGGTAAAAAGTATGGCCGTGTAAATGTACAAGGAAAAACACGCATGGCCATTCAGTGAAAATGTACGACCAAATGTAGCCACTGTGCGATAATATGTATGACCAAATATGGCCATTGCGTGAAAATATGTAGGACCAAATATGGTCATCGTGCAAAAATATACTTGACCAAATATGGTCATTGTCTGAAAATATTTATGACAAAATATGGGCATTGTATGAAAACACGTATGACCAAATATCGTTATTATGTGAAAATATGTATGACCAAATATGGCCATTGTACAAAAATATGTATGATCAAATATGGCCATTGTTTGAAAATATGTATGACTAAACATGGTCAGTGTGTGAAAATATGTATGACCAAATATGGCCACTGAGAGAAATAATGTCTGATCAAATATGGTTATCGTGCGAAAATATGTATGACCAAATATGGCCATTGTAAAAAAATATGTATAACCAAATATGGCCATTGTAAGAAAATATGTATAACCAAATATGGCAATTGTGTGAAATAACAAGTATGTAGGACCATTGTGTGAAAATATGTATGGCCAAATATGGTCATTGTTTGAAAATATATACTTGTATGACCAAATATGGTCATTGCGTGGAAATACGTATGACCAAATATGGTCATTGCGTGGAAATACGTATGACCAAATATGGCTGAAGTATGTCCATAAAATATTGATATATACGTACGAAAACACATATGGTCATATAAGATGATTTACGTCCGTTTATGAAAGAAAACAAGGACTTTTATGTGTAATGATTCATGCTAACAAACTCAGTGTGGGGGAATTTCCATAATATAGTATACAATACACCAAATGAATCGGCAATTATTCCGGATTCGGACTAAAGACTGTATCGTGTGAACGTACACATAGAAAACACGTGGGTCACTGGAGAATACGTTAAAAAAACCTCTGACATCAAACCAGCCGATACGGAGTCGTGTGAACAAGGTGTTATATTCCACTTAACACCAAAGCGTTAAATAATTGAAATAAAAGCACTTCATTTTAAATATTTCAATAGCCAATACACAATAAATGTCTTTGGAGATCGTCCAGTGTCATATATTTCTAAGGCTGATAAGATTTCAACCAAAAAACGTAGGCCATAAATTGGTTGATAAGACGATTGAAACCATTTTGATTATTGGATGATCTTGCTGTCCAGTAGGTTGAAGAGTGGCGCTTACATCGCCCCATTAAGCGCAATCGGTTTCCACCAACTCTAGCAAACATTCCAGTCCATTAATTTGGCGTATATTTTCATCAGCCTCAATCCAAAACAGGTGGCAGTTTGAGGAACGAATCTATCGTAATAGGCCTTACGAGGTGCATCCAGTTGTTTTTTTTTTTTTGCAATAGTTATGACAACTCCCTCTGCTTGTGCACGCATTGTTGAATGCTTTTACGAATATAATTAATTATGGATTTTAACAACAACTTTGCACCGACGAACACGACGAATTAAAGGGATGTTGGATATCGAATTAGAGCTAGTATACCTGCGCATTTAAATTATGGCAACCAAGGACCTCATATAAGCAACACTGCAATTACCAACATGGCAACCCAGGCTTTCCCAAATGTATTGGCGAATCTAAGCTTCTCACTATGCTAACTGTTACATTAATTTGTACTAGAATAGAACTGATTGAAAAATTGTTTTTCCACGTATGAAGAATACAATGACGATATATTGGAATTGCTCAATCTAGAAACTTCACATTCGGGAATACCATAGTGTGAATTGTTTGTAAGACTGAGAATGAATTTCAATATCTTTACTGAGAAGGTAAGCAAAACAACGAAAATGACGTTAGCCATCAAGACATCAATTTTCAAGGACATTTACATTATATAAAAGACTAATTTTGGATAAAATAGCAAAAGTTTAACATTCTAAAACGCCATGTAGGTTTTTCAGCGAAAACATCTAACTCCTGGCTTCGCGATAAGGAAATTAAATTTATCCAAAATGCAAACGTATCAAATTTATTTTATATGTTCATTCAATTATCATTGTATATTTAATATCACTTCATAGCTACATGTGTTCAGACATTTGGCAACAACATTTAAAAAATTCTTACATGTACATTTTTACTAATACTGATAATGAACATTATTAAGTTTATCAAGGTGTATTTTCCGTTGACAAACTAAACATTTCGATTAATTTCCTTTCCAAATTTATGGAGCCTAATTCTAAACATTGTTCTCTTAATGATAGTAATGCGTTAGAAATAAACATTAGAAAGATCCTTGCATTATTATTATTATTCCTAGAGTCCATCCCAAATGTTGAAACATCCCTTAAGCATTATTGCTAGATCGAACAAGCAACAACTGTGCACTATTTTAAAAGACGCAAAGCATACGACAAACAGAAATTATTTGTAGTTGCTCAGAGCACTGTCATAAACAGATCTTCCAGCACGATAATTACGTTCCAGCATGTTTGCAACCAAATTAATGTTGGATGGTAATTTAATTTCATTAAAGACACCCACTCTCGAATTTTCTCATCCTAATCTTATTTCCCCATTTGCAACTTCCAAGCATTTCATTAGCGCTGCGCACTAAAATCGAGATGTGTGACTTACTTCCGGCAGCGTATTCACCCCAGTCAATTTAACAAACAAATTTATAGGAAACAAAGAAAATTCATGGCTACATAATAGGAAGAGTATAGAAAACTTCGACAGAAATAGGCTTTCGTAGGAGCAATTCTCTGAACAATTCATAAAATTGACACATTGATTCCATAAAATCCTTTTCTGTCTTTGTTACAACAATCACAACACAAAGAATAAATATTCTCACAGGGACAATTTTCCAAATTTGCGACACTGGTAAAATATGAAATTACACGAATTAGTCATTTTTGCACTTAGCACTAACGATTTCTTGCCTGCTATTTACCAGCTCCATGGGTGTCCCTAACAAAAAAAACCTGTGTAGGGAAAGTGAAATGAGAGCGTTTCCAACTGGTCAATTATGTCCCTATTAAACGCCTGGTGGTTCTGCAGAAGTGTAGGATGGTTGGAATCCTCGGAGCACGTACGTCTCGGGCATTCATGCGTAAGGGAGGCAGAGTCTGAGGGTGGTAGAATCCGGTGTCAGTTGACAAATTGCAGTCCGTTTTTCCATCACAATCGCAGCATTCCATGCAAGTCCAGCACAGTACGGTTGAGCTGTCCATTGAACGTGCAGTGGTCGTGCCTGGCCTATCAAAGATGGCCTCATTTATTACACGTGAAATGAAGATGAAAAGGTCAGTTATCAAGAGTCCCAACAAGCAGTGAAGCAAAAAGCATGTGCGGCCTTAATTTCCTCCAAAGGCCTGGGCCAACCGAGAAAGAAAGTTATTATTCGGAGCGCACTGCGCGCTGCGATTAATCACAGAAATCAAGAAGTAATCGGTGCAACGAGGAAAAATAATCAATATTTTCAATGCTCTGCAAGGATATAATTGGGAGATATGGAAGAAAAATAGATCCCCGGTGGTTATCAGTAGGCAGAATGTGTCCACACATCCCATAACTCATTAGGATGAATGCCACGCACAGAGGGGGCAACTGAACCTTGCAAAGACAGATGACATTCCCATGCCAACTTGCATCGCCATTAGAAAGGAAACTGGTTTTGTCACGTGTTTTCTGCAAATCACATTGTTAACCTCTGTTCCGAGCATTCCCGCTGGGAAGATGGGTACATATTCAAAGCGGAAGTACATTGATGGCATCATTGTTTGCACATTATCACAAGTTCTGTTTATGAATTACTTGGTAGTTACGTGTCCTATGTAGTATACAACGCCATAAGACATTTATAACCTATGAGCAGATATTTAGAATGCATTTTACTTGTTTAACACTTCTGTTAGGTAAAATCTGCTTTCAAGATTTCTGTACGCTGACGTTTATTTTTGTCATTATCTACCTGCCCTCCTGCAGGCTCACTGCAGGGCTGGATCATTGTTAATAAAGGATTTGCATGTTGGATGTGCAGTGAACCATGAATTAAATGAGATGTTGATGGAACTCGATCTGACAACAGGATGTGCAGATTTCACTAAATGTATGCAGCAAATTTGGAATCACTGCACCGATTCAGCAGTGTTGTACCCATCGGCAAACTGGTTTGACATTACCAAATCGCGGGCTTCCTCTAGATTTCAACATCCTCTTAGCGTATAATTATTCGCCAAAAGCCGATTAACGAGTTTCCATCAGCATGACTCTCTACATCCGAGGTTCCCATCTGTCACCTTTCTGTCGTGGTCTCATCGTTCCCTTCTGATCGATGCACTCTCGACACCTTGTTTTTAGAAAAACCGAGATTGACTGCCATCGTGTTTCATTCGCTTAAAACCGAAAACTCTGAACCTGCTTACTCCACAAACCTAGTTTTTGATATACCAAAGGTGAACATCGACCACATCCAAGCCTGTTTTACCGGTTTCAAAGTGCTGAATACCAGACACTCATCATGCTATATGTTGAGTGCATTTGCAACAGTGTTTCCTGGCTGTTGCTTCTCCACCTGCCATATCGGTTTATGCAAACGGGATGATTTGTAGCACCAAAACGACAACCGCCTCTCTTGAAACAGCCATCCATAACCGCCGAATACCCAAATTAATTTACATGCTGCAGTTCGGAGTACTTTTCGTTCAGCAGCTGAAATTGCTATTGGAGGGAGAAAGTAAAATGTTTGATGGATCTGCCAGGCGCATGTAGATGTCATAATCATTTTAATGCGCTTTTGTTTACTCCGTGCACCTCGACAAATCCGAGGCAATTCCGCGTTCATCATTCCTACCTTGAGCGAGGGCGCTGAGCCAGCACACACAGGCTGCAATTAAATTTTCTCCAAACGAAATTGGATGAAAAATGGATGGGTGAACGCCAACCGGCAGCTGAATGAAGCTAAACACTTCTGAACATGTTCCTTGAAAAGCGAGCATCCGTAAAGTTGAGCAGCACCATCAGAAAACGCCACTCGCAGAACGTGAATATTGAAAATAATTGATAGGTTTATCATTGCAGAAACCAAGCATGATAATAGCAGACAAGACGTAGCTTCACGTTTTCATAATAGGATGTGCAATCCAGGCGAATGGGATATGGAAAAGAAACCTGATGCATAGTCAGCGTAAAAGTCCTCAGCTCTGACAACTTGCCAAAGCCAAAAGATTATTTGTCACTAAACCATTTTATAAATCCAACAGAATTAGCTTACACATTCGAAATTCGGAAATATATACTTGGACGTGACAAAGAACAGCATCCAAAAATCAAGCTTCACTTTTTTTCCATGGGATATACATTACGATCGAATGAGTTCTATTGACAAAAAATGATGCCTGATGATTTTGTGCTTCAACACGGTAAGAAGGTAACGGAGAAGCCATACGTTGCCACTTTGAAGGTTCCGGCAAAAATCTGATCTAACAGCATTGAAACAGAGAATTTACACCGCACTTCAGCGGTGCCAGAAGTACGAGAAACATGATTACACAATGCCCAGACTTGGACAGCAACCACGGGCAAGCTCAACGTTTCCCTGGTGGAAATTGAATTCAGTGCGAACCAAAGCGCATCCCTCATTGATGTGCCACATCTGAAAATCGAACTTTAATCCAATCTTGTTGCCAAAATCCTCCTTAGGCCCATTTGAAAAGTGGCCACCTATTCAGAAGAGATATCCCCAAGGTTAGCATTAGACACTTTCCAACCCTCTTCAATGTTTCCCTGCAGCTCCCAGTGCGCTTCCCCTGACGGATATTGGGAGTGATGGCAGCCATTAAACGAGAGTGCTTTCACTGGATGGGCAGCTAATTTGACGTAAGGGGCTCAAGATGTCGCGCGGCTCGTACATAACCATATCGCGGTGGCAGAAACCAGGTGTAAGTGCGGTGGTGCTGAAAATAACGATTGCATTCGTTATTAAGCCACCAACAGTGTTCTTGCACACCACTACATTCAAAATTTACACATCTCAAACTCGACACTAAAATTTAAAAAAAACCAACCAAACATAAATGGCAACACTTGTTAGAGCACCGAAAATATTTCATTGGGCCACCGTTTGACTACAATACAACCCAAGTCCTTTTTGAAATAGCCTCTTAGCACATTTTTATACCATTATTCCATGTTATCCCCAATCTCCTATTTTCCATTTCTTTTAAATTACAAGCTCTACTGCATGTGTGCATACACATAGAATAAGAAAATCCAGAGTTGCCAACATTGTTGCCTTTAGTAGATTAACGAAATTGTAATGTCATACGATACCTAAACAGTATGTCTGCCTGTGTAACCAAGTGTATTTATGTGCTTTGATAGTTTTTCTATCTGGAAATGGACTTTTAAAGAGTCATAACCATGGATGTAGAACCAAGGAATGCTATTACCCTGACTTTCCTTAGATATTAAGGCTATAAAAACAACCAGTGACAAAAACATTCTATTTCTAAATTTCTCAACTTCTCCATTATTTATCACACACTCTGCAGGATCGTTCTGAAATTCACCTAGTTGTAAATTATTTAACTTCTGAAATTTTGCATAGGTATAGGTGGGAATCTGGCTGAACTTTAATACTTATTTATTGCTCATAACATTTTTCACGGCTACGTTGTTACTACAAATTTACATTCGCGTCTACACTTGCAAATTATAAATTTACGATGTGCACCAAAACAACTCTTGCGTTCCAACTCCCTGTTGGTGGAAATTGCATTGCAAACATGTATACAGTTAACATTAAATGTATAATTATTCTTTTGGCATGCCGTTAAAAGTGAGAGAAGTTTTTTTTTGGCCCCGCCATCTCACGTCCAATGGGCAGAGTATGGAATAGGGGAAGGTGGGGCAGAACGGGGTACATAACTTTTAAACAATTTTTTGAGGCACAACGAAATGAGAAAATTATTGTTTTTTTTGCTAAAACAGCTTAATTACAATGTTAAGTTGAGAAAACACA
>JAQGBW010003995.1:0-14819 GCA_034698625.1 Julus scanicus | reverse complement strand
GTTTGCAAATCAAAATAGAAAATGGAATATTTTCATAAAATAAGAAAATTGTATCATTATGTTGCATTTTGGTGTCATTCCTTGTGATGGTGTCACCCGGTGCGGTCCGCACCCCCCGCACCCCCCTAGTGCCGCCACTGTCCTCTTATTTATTTACTAAATTCCCGTAACTTTTATTTTAAAATTATGTTTTGGCTACCAGGTGTTTTTTTTTTGTTTTTGCATATTTTTTTATATTTGATAAGCTGTTCATGGTGATTTTGATATATTATTTTACATTACATGTCGAGCAATTTACTCATACATGTAAGCTTTAGCTAAAAAATTCCATTTTCATAAAATGTATCGAATAATTGGTTCAATGAAGGGCCTAAAATATAATAAATGAGATTTTTATCACTTCAAATCTTAACACAGTAGTAAGTCGTGAAATGAAAACTGTTGAAAAATCAGATCAATTTTATTGAAACGTTCTTTGAAAACTTATGATAAATCGGTAAATTATAAAAAAAAATCGAAATATATACAGGGTGGCCACAAAAGAAGAGAACTGTTTAATAAATTCGAACTTTTTTGTTTTTTAATCAAAGTAAATCCAATTTTGCACATGGTTCTCCAGTTTTTGTGGCCACCCTGCATAAATTTGTACACTCCGCTTTTTCCAAAATACAAAAGGTTTCCGTGGCTTAGTTTAATTTTGGAAAGCACTGCTCTTAATGGATATAAAGTGAAATTGAAAGCGTTCTTTTCTAGCAATGCCATATTATATAGTGTGTGCTTTGTTCAACTCGAGTAATTAAAAGCTAGAATTTAACGAAGCGTGGTGCAAAAAGGCCATTAATTTAAAGTATGTAATATTCCACGAGCATAATGATTCATCGCTTTTCATAGGAGTTATGTCACACTCCTGCTACAATTAGTTTTTCACTGGAGACATTATCCTTTATTGTGCTTTTGAATTGCGAGCGCAAAACTAGCTCCAACTAAAGATACTTTTCATTTTTCACTCTTACATAAAAGCAACAATTAAGAAAAATCATTAAGAGAGCATCTTTGTGACAATTCGTGGCAAGTTGCCCATGAATTCCACATTAACTTTTTTGTCTACATCATTTGGGTCAGGTTTCATAAGCCAGTATATTCTGCAGTATTGAATTTTATGTTCTGGACCTGCAAGGCCTTTGATGCGTCTGAGGTTAAATTTTTTTATCCACAAACATTTTTTATTTGATTTGGGGGTCAGTTTTTTATAAGTGTCATGGACATGAACATCTTAAGAAGAAAGACGAGAGATGCTGACTGCTTAATTAATGGTGAACAACTGCATCAGGCCATATGCCAAAAATATCAGTAACGATTATATTTTAACTGTTGCATTTCAATTCCACTATGCTTGTATACGAGTAGAACCCGTTTAATTGCACAGACCGGATAATTGCACATATCCTACATGCCCTGATCTTTTGCCTTATGTTTTGTACATGATGTGAAACCGGATAATTGCACAAGCCTGATAAATGCACATATTTTGCAATCTCCATGTGCACCTTTAGTATGGAATTGTGACCAGATTCTCCACATTCTCCATGCCCTGAATTTTTGCCTTATGTATTGTACATGATGTGAAACCGGATAATTGCACAAACCTGATAGATGCAACTATTTTGCAAGCCCATGTGCAACTTAATTTGTATGGAACTTGATAAGGGGTGATCCATAAGTTATGTCACACTTTTTTTGCCTCTTTTTAAACTCTTTCCCATAGCTAATCTAGCCATTTAAAGGTTTTAGCAAAAAAATTGAGCCAGGATTACAGTATTGAAGTCTGTGCAATTAAGCGGGTTCGACAGTACTCTCTGGTCTCAAACATTTCTTAATAAAAATGTTGTCGACATTTGTTTGTTAGACCTTCTTCTAAGAAACTGGGCCATCCTTCTGCTTACCAGAAATGATCAAGTGATTTCAGGAAGATTAGTAAGCAAGGAAGTCCAATGATTAATTCATTTCGTGGACAAGGCAGCATATTGAAAAAACTTTTCAAAAGACTCGCACTAGTATAATGGAAATGGGCGTGTCATGTTTTGAATGTTTCTATAAACAGCTAAGAGCCTGGGAAAGAAAAGCCCACTATTCATTCGTACAGAGAAGGGTGTTATTTTTAGCCATGGCATGTTTTAAATAATATTTTGCTGCCAGTGTTTTGGTCTTTAAAAAAAAATGAAAAGTCAGGGGATCACTGAAATAAGTCATGTAGTGCGAAACAATCACACTCCTTAATAGAAGGGTAAAACTCCATAAAAAAGTGGTATCATTTTCCCTTAATATATTCACTGTACTGCATATTTCATTATTTTAATGGACTATAACAGTATCACAATCACTATTATCAAGAAATGCATTAACTTATAAAAATTGAGCTCATTCCATTACACAACTGGCAGATAAAGCGGTTAGAATAATATTTCCCATCTGGCAAAGTTAAGAGCATGCGTCATTTTGTGCCATATGGCATTTATTGCCACTTTTGCCAGATTTATGTAATATTAGTTTTTATCGATGTAAGGTCTGAGGCATTTTTTTATGATCAATGCCATAAAATCTGATGGCAGGCTGGGAATGCGAGCTAATGCCATGATTTCAGCAGCAGGTTGCCTTGGGTATAGTATATGATGAATATACGCTCCTGTTTGGAGCCCTTGCAGGATGGTTCATATTCAGGATATAGAGATGGTAAAGGCGATTACCAACATTCCGTGAGTGTGACAGAAATGCTCCGCTCTCTAAATTGGAACACGTTTGTTTGTTTATTATTAAACACCAGAGGCAAATTACAGTAAATAATTAACCATCCCGACTAAAAGAGTAAAAATTCTCTTTTAATCAGGCATGCATTAAGACCACGAACAAAATGAGTACAAGTTGTACGATTGAGACAGTAATTCAGTGTATGGCTTCTCAGGCCAATAGAAAAGGTCCAAAGTAAACAAATCACAGTGACAGGGCATCGGTCCACCTGGGCTCCATAGGGCCCAATTCCCAATCTCAAGTTAAAATTCTGTCTACCTCCATTTTCCCCTTCAAGGATCTCCCGCAGGATAGCGCCCCTCCTCTCCTAATCGACCGGTGCATCCTTTTCAGAAGGACCCGGCCAATCATCAATAGGGATTTCACTAAATTAATTCTGGTATGCAGGGGCGTGAAATGGTTACCGGGTGGGTAACCAAAAGCCGATCTCAATACGACATTTACTGCCTGGTAAATCCTTTCTTGATCCATCTTGAGGTAGGGGGCCCAAGCAACCCTGGTCAAAAAAAGAAATAGAAACCAATAGAAATTTTTTATTGATACCAATAGAAAACAATGGGCCAAATAACAATAGAAATCTCTATTGTTTTTTTCACCAGGGAAGCAGGCCATATCCCAGAAGTTGATAAATAGTTGACTTAATTAGGGCGAGTTTGATAGTAGCTATTTGACCTCACCCTCCCTACCATCTCAGATATATGAGGTCCAGACGCGAAAAGTCATCGATGGGGTTATTCAAGCATTTTAATCTTTCTCGTAATTCAAATACTTCAATTCCTAACGACCTGTGAGACAGTGAGTTGGAGTACAAAAACTTTATTCCTCGAACTTGAGGTGAAGTGGCTTTACATCAGGGCAAAAATGACAATCCCGAAAAACTTCGAAAAAGAAATTCAAAAGTTCACGGAAAATTTGGAGAGGCTGTCTTCTTCTCTTTTCCTGTTGAGTTGCTCCTCTTCCCCGCAACCATGGTGGTCCCGTTGACTTTTGGTGATTATTACTGAATTCGGCAACTGCGACTACTTCTCTTCTTCGGTTAAGAAGCATCTGCAACTGTCTGCCACGAAGGTCGGCTTTACTGTCTTGATCCTGTCGCTGAGGTCCCGCACGTACTCTTTTCGTTCTGACTGGTTCCGAACTGACCTCTTTGCTCTCGCAGCTGGCTCCTTTTATTTGGTCAGGCTGACCTTTGTCCTTCCATTGTATTCCTAACATGGATGACAGGTGGGCTCGGAGGTCAACTGGTCGCTGTAGAATCTGTTGCATGCATGGTGGTGCGGTTGCACGACCACAAAAGGTGAAAAAAGGCAAACATTGTCTTAACTTACTAATTTGGTGTTTATTGGTGAAAAGCATAAGTTGGTGTGAAAATAAAAACAAAGATTTAGTAAAAAATTCAAATTAAGAATGATGTCTAAGTCGCTAATGACGTAAGAGCATTCTCCTGAAATGATTGGGTATTTTATTTAAAATAATCCGATGTAAACTTGAAAATGAATCCATCGGTTTTTCAACAGTTTTCATTGCACGTATATATGTACATATTTGTATATTAGAAATTTGGGGAGTAGGACGTACCACTGATTAGTTTTTAAAAATTAAACAAATTTTAAAAGTAGGGAAGGGATGAATGGTCAGTAGACGTCAATATGATTTTATGCTAACAATTCAGGTAATTTGCATATGTCGCTGATGCCTCTCTTCCGTGTCCAAAATGGAAGGTCAGGAGTACAATTTCAACAAACTATCTGAAGAGGAGGTGAATTCATTGGGATTAAGCTATGATTTCGAAAGTATCATGCACTATGCCAGGAACACCTTTTCCAAAGGGACGTACCTGGACACCATCCAACCCCAAGACGATCCATCGACCAGCAAGAGACCAGATATCGGTCAGCGAATAAGACTAAGTGATGGAGATGTCTCGCAGACCAATCTCCTCTACAATTGCCCAAGTACGAGAATTTTATCGGTTTTTTTTTCTTCCTTTAATTTCCGCAACATCTCGTAATATTTGACTGAAATATTTGCAGCTTGCGGCAAGACGTTACAAAACCCGACGGGGACTCTTACATCGCCAAATTACCCGGAGCCTTCCGTAGAAAACGAGCGGTGCGAATGGCGTGTCGTGGCAACTCACGGAGAAAAGATCGTGTTCAATATTACGGAACTGAATATTTTCGAAACTGCCAACTGTCAGACGGACTTCCTCGAAATCAGAGATGGCTACTGGCATAGATCCACCCTTCTTGGTAAGAACACTTCCACAAATTTTAAATATAGTCAAAGCTCCTTATTTGCGGTATTGCTAAATTTTACGCAATTACCTTAAAACATAACTTTAAAAGCGAATATAATGGGATGAAATGATTTTGGACACTTGAAATCTAACGCTGAAAATTCTACTTAACAAGTCACAACAAGCATTTAAAAGAAGACATTATGAATAACCCCTAGGAATAAGGAGCTTTGACTGTACCTATAATTTTCCTTAGTGGTAAGTAACATGTCCCTTCATTGTACAAGATACATGCAAAAGTGCACTGGGCTTGACTGCAAAATCATTTGACAGGAGAGCGCATGTGCGGTACGAAAGCCCCCGACACGATTGTTTCATCAGGAAGCCGGCTACTAGTAACGTATCAAACTACCCATTCCCAATCTGGCTATAAAGGATTCTCCGCCACGTACGAAGGTGAGATATCATCATTAATAGAAAGGACTTATTGTGTGCTAGTGCTATTTAATATTGCTGTTTAATTACCTTATTGACAGCCGTTTGTGGAGGCGAGATTGACATGGAAGAAGGTCAACTGCAAAGTCCCAATTACCCCGATGACTATCGACCGAACAAAGAATGCACTTGGAAAATTACAGTGCCTGCAAATTATCAAGTAGCGCTTAAGTTCCAGTCATTTGAGGTAAGTCTTCGCATTTTTCTGAAAGAAGAAATCCAAGTACATTTTATACATTATGTTATATTGATATATTATCACTCAGATTGAAAATCACGACAACTGCGTGTACGATTATCTCGAAATACGAGATGGGCACAATCCGGACGACCCTCTCGTTGGTAAATTTTGCGGCTACAAAGTTCCAGAAGATATCAAATCGACAGGAAGCAAATTGCTGGTGAAGTTTGTGAGCGATGGATCGGTGCAGAAAGCCGGATTTGCAGCATCGTTCGTCAAAGGTTGGTTTAAAAAACTGTTAACATTTTTTCTCGGCAGTAAACTAATCTTAATCGCTTCTTCAACTTCCGCTTAACAAGAATACGACGAATGCGCGACGAAAGAACACGGCTGTCAGCACGAATGCATTAACACGTTGGGAAATTTCCGCTGCGAATGCAAAATCGGCTACGAATTGCATTCGGATGGAAAAAGATGCGAAGGTGATGCATGTAAATATTTATCTCAGTTGTAACAAATAAATAGTAGGTCTATGGCAAATTTATAACCGAGAATAATTTCTAATGGTTTAGATGCCTGCGGTGGACAAATCGATGCGCCTAACGGTACCATCATGAGCCCATCGTTTCCAGATCTTTATCCACCCAACAAGAATTGCATCTGGGAAATTGTTGCACCACCGCAGTATCGCATCACGCTCAACTTCACTCATTTTGATTTGGAAGGAAATAACGTATGCTATATTATACGATGCTCATACTTTTAAGGTTAGTCAACGCGAGGATTACATTAATTGCTATTTACTAAAATTCTGCAGCAAGATTGTGAATACGACAGCGTCGATGTTCGAAGCAAAATGGCAAAAAGCGAAATGAGGAAACACGGGGTGTTCTGCGGCTCTCGGTTACCTCCGGTCCTAACTTCGGAGGGAAACAGCTTGCGAATTGAATTTAACTCTGACAATTCGGTGCAAAAGAGTGGATTTGCGGGTATATTTTTCACAGGTAATTATCTTTGTAATCGCTTAGTATTACAAAACTTTTATTCATCCAGAATAAACTCAAATGTTCGATAAAACGTTTTGCAGATAAAGACGAGTGTGCTAGTAGCAATGGAGGATGTCAGCACATTTGCAAAAACACAATCGGCAGTTATATTTGCTCTTGTCACAATGGGTATACCCTTCACGAAAATAAATTGGACTGCAAAGAAGGTAAGTGAATTCGATAGAATAGTGTGGTAATTTTCCAAAAAGAGAATGTGTCATAAATAAATCGTGACTTCGTGAAAAATGCTTTGATTTAAATGAAATGTTGGAGTGTTCTACTTTAATTAGTACAGATTCGAATTGCGTAAAGGTCACCCGAGAAAACATTTTGAGCACATTTTATAATTAATTTTTGTTTCTACACTATTGTTCTATATAAGTGCCAAATTTGACGCATTTTTGACGAAGTTCTGATTTTTTTATTGGGTTCTACTTTTTACGACTCGCAGCGTATAGCATAAAAACACGAGAAAAGTGATTTCATATGCCATTTCATAACCACCTAAAATTCCATTTCAGGTGGCTGCAAGCATGAGATAACCACTCCGGTGGGAGAGGTAACAAGCCCTAGTTATCCGGAATATTACCCTCAGCGTAAAGATTGCGTCTGGCATTTCACAACCACTCCGGGACACCGCATTAAATTGGTAAGCCACATCGTATAAAAGTAACGAATGGTTTATTTCGAAAGGGATCCCAGATGGAAATGGATGAGAATATGCATATTTTTTTTAAATTGATATTTATTTTCCCAGTTATTTTCTGAATTTGAAATGGAGCCACACCAAGAGTGCGCTTATGATCATATCGTTCTGTACGATGGCGGCAGCACGGAAGCCACCACTTTAGGACGCTTCTGTGGTAGTAAAGTGCCTCACCCTATAGCAGCCTCAACCAATGAAATGTATATGGCTTTCAAATCAGATGCTTCCGTACAAAGAAAGGGTTTTAAGGCACTGCACACAACAGGTCGGTGGCCATTTTTAATGAGCTAGATCTTATATATTATTGTTCAGTTTAAATAAGTGTTCGTTTTGGATTTTTAGTTTGTGGCGGCCACCTCCAAGCAAAATCTTCGATGGAGCATCTGTATTCACATGCCAAATATGGGGATCAAAATTATGAAAACAAAGAAGACTGTGATTGGGTAATCGAGGCCAAAAAGGAGCATTTTGTGAGACTACGCTTTCTTACTTTTGAGATTGAGGACGAACAAGATTGTACCTACGACTACGTGGAAGTGTACGATGGACCGGATGACTCTTCCAAGCACCTTGGGAGGCACTGCGGAAACAAGGCACGTCTTTATATTAATCTTAGGGACCTTTCAAAAATTGCTTCCACCACCTCCTGTCCACGTGGTGTCCATTTTAGCCTCAGAACTCCCCCTCCCCCTTATAGATGCCCTTAATTTTTTGTAAAAGTAAGATTTCCAGAATTTTTTTGGAAATTGAGAAAGGTCCCACCATCAGAATTATCGGCAACGAGAGGGCGGAGCTGCCCCTTCTTACGACTCAGTGCCATTCGTGCAATCCAACCTGCATGCTCAGAGCATGACAGTGGCGACAACTCCACAACGCACAGGCCCTGACCTCCCGTGACCTGGGAAAGTTCCACATCTCCTTTCATCTTCCCACCCTCGATTCCGCTCACCTTTTGCATGACTTCCGCCAACCACACTTCCTCACGTCTCAATTCCTTACTGGTCGGGTGGTTTCAGACCCACCTTCACCACTTTCACGTTGCTCCAAGCGCCATCTGCCCCTGCGGTTCTGGTGAACCACAAACTGCCCTCCAAGTGCTGGTGGATTGTGCTGCATTCTGTGTTGAGCGGCGATGAAGCAGTAAATTGGACCCTAGGGCCTCTAAGCACATCACTTCCGAAACCTACTTGGACTTCCTTAAACAAGCCATGAGCCCGTTTGCCCCTTTTTTCCTCCCTTTCCCCCCTTTCTCATTCCATCTTACCTGCTTCTCCGTCCCATCTCTCACCTGCCACTGTTCTCTCTCAATGCTCCCCATACGACCTACAGTGCACACAACATCCTAACACGCACCGTATTCATCAGCTGCGCATTTCCCACTGGAGAATAAATATTTAGGTAAAATAATAAAAATAACAGGTAATAAATTTCCAAGCACCCATCTAGCATTTTTCCAGATTTTTATGATTAACGGAAATCCCTCGAAGGTCAAAAACATTTAATAAATTACAACTTAAAATTAAATTAAATTAACCATTTATCGTAAATCCCTCGAAGGGCAATTCCAGTATAAAATTGATATTTAACACAAAGTTAGGCATAATTCCTGACTTTCCCGAGGTTTTAAAAATGAAAGTGCATTTGAAACTAGGGACACATTTCCTCCGGTACCGAGTGCAGACTTCTTGCGACCTCTTGAAATGTTTTGTCTCCTCTCCAACTTAACCAAACCACGCCTTTTCCCCCTAACGCAGTCATTTTGTCACCCACGTAGGGGTGGCACCCGGTGTGGCCCACACGCCCTTCCTACGTAGCTGTTTTCGGTGTCCATTTCCCCTTTTTTATTTTAAAACTCGATTAAACTAAAAATGCCATCATTAGTGGACGTCCATGTGGCTTCTTCCCCTCCCCCTGCCTACCCTCTCTTGAGGACGTCATTTTTGAATTGCTCCTAATTAAAATTTTATTCATCAATCCCATTTTTTTCTTCCAATTTAAGGTTCCTTCGGAGTTCCTCTCTACAGGCGAGAGCCTGCTGGTGCGGTTTCGTACCGACGACACGATTAATGCCAAAGGATTTTCCGCAGTTTACACGCTAGTGGAAGGTGGCGACGAAGACAACATGATAAGCACTTAGGATATCGTACTCGTTCAATTGTATACGATCCGTCAAAGTCTTCCCTTAAGTGACATTGTATTTAATAATTGAGACTTCATTTTTTACATCCGAATCTACAGATTCGTGGATTCGGGAAGCTAGTTGCGAGAGCTTCCAGAAGAAAAGCGGAATAAGGCCAAATACAATAATATAACTGATAGCCAATCGTGAAACCGATTTTTGAAACACAGACTGGTGTTTTTGTCTCGCATATCAGTAACAATTTTTGAATTTGGCTCTCAGCATCTATTATTGCTCAGTGAAATCATGCGGCAAATACAAGTATCGATGTGTATATGTTAATTTATACATTGACGATGTAGAAAAGGATTTTTAATGTAATTTTACCAGTAGTTAAAAAGTTTACCTCATCAAATATTCAACGTGGTAAGACATAGGCCTAATTCGAACAAATAAATGCAATAAATATGGAGATTGTGACTAGTTAATGGTGCTATAAAAGATTATTTTATGCTCATCGTCTATATCATGTAGGATTAATTTTTTATCAAATACTAGGTGAACACGGATTTCATAATTTCTTCCTCAATTCATTTAAACAACGCCTTTATTTTGTCTTTGCCAAAAAATTTGAATTATTCTGCCAGAAATTTTGATGTAGCAATAAAACCACAGGGTGACCACAAAAAAAGAGGAACCATTTTCATAAAAACTTTTTTGTTTTTTAATCAAAGAAACGGTTTGCACAAATATAGGCAACAACCGTACGAACAAAACAGCTATTTCAATTTGTTCTCAAAGTGTCCTCCATCCATGCAATGTCGGGCATTGCAAAACTTTGTTCGGTACACTTTTTGCACCGAATTCCCCCAGATTTACGGTATTTTCGGACTTGTTCGTGTTCCAGCACGACGGTGCACCGGCACAAACCGCTCAAGAAACTGTTTAAATTCACCTTCGAGCGACTCGAGTGATCTCGAGAAGAATTTTGGAATTTGGTTCCTGTATTTGAGAGAAAATTAATCAAATATCGATGAGAAAGATTAAACTAACGATTTTTAACTACCAGTTTTCCCCCCTCCGAGTGTTACGACCGTCATGTACAGTAGATGCGAGATAATTCGGAAATTGAATCTGTGCCTTTTACAGATTCACTATTAGTTCGTGAGGTTTTAACAAATGCACTAAAATAGATTTTATGTATTTCTTCAAAATGTAGTTGTGTTTTTATTAAAAGCACACGAGTGTAAGTGAAAAGAGAGAATGTATAGACAAATTGGGAAAATGATTTTTAAATGTATGAAAAATTGTCTAATTCTTTCAATAAATTCCCCATAGACAAGAATCACACTCAAATTGTTCCTCACAAAAAAATTGTAATGTGTTCAAATTTAACTGTATCTAACATTACTTATTAAAATACCATATCAAGTTTATGATTAAATCCTGATGTGCTGTATAATTTACACCAGGCTTAGATTAGTACGATAGTTTTCACTTCTCGAGAATACACAATATTTATAAATCTATTCCCAAAACAATCGGTGACCGAAATTCCTTATTTTTTTCACAATTATGCTGAAATTAAGCGAGAATTCATAGTACGTGTCGATGTATTGCCCTTCACTTCTTATTCCAGTAATTCAAATTGTTTTTTATCGATTGATTCATGATTTAGCCTCGATTCTTTATACTTTTGTCTGGCCAAAACAGCTGGTTGATTAATTTTACTCTTCTGTAATTGTAACTGTATCATAATGACTTGAGTGAAAGCGAGAGCATTGTTTTTTATCTTGACTATAAATAGTTTTAGTACAAAAATGATGTTTCTGCATATATTGTGGAATAAACAGTTTAGAAACAATTCCGTTACATTTTCATTTAGAGTTTGGACTTTAAAATAATTGCAACCTGTTACATTCTTTACAGTTTGCCCCTTTTCTTGAAGTCTCGGCCATAGGCCATTCCTGGAGCGACCTAGAGGGCGCCACAAGGCATGGGTATTTCCTTAGTTAGGATTTTATCTTTGTTCTGGGTTGTTATTGTCACAAACCGAAGAACGAACCGGCAGCAGTAATTAAACGTTAACCAGTGTGTCTGTGTAAAATGCAACACAGGTAGTTGAGAGTAGGGAATCCTTCTATGGAGGGGTGCAAATCACTCGCAGACCCAGCAAGGGGCTTGTGCACAGTGATCCCAGGATGGCTTGTTGTGATCCACGATCGATAAGGGATCGGGCGTGAATGTCCACAAGCAGCATGAAGTGGCTCAGGAAGTCAACTCCGATAATAGGCTTATCAACGTCCGCGAGTAGGAAGCTCCAGTGGAATTTACGGTGCAACCCCAAATCTAAAGTACGGGAGAACTCGCCAAAGGTCGCGATGGAGGTGCCATTGGCCGCGCATAGGACAAGGGGGCCTGGGGATCTGCGTTGTAAAGAAGAGGGTGGGATGACGGAGACGTCCGCACCTGTGTCCACTAAAAAATGCAGACCCGTTGTACGGTAGGAGACAAATAGGCGACAGGAAGAACCCGTGCCACAGGCTTCTATCTCCTGTAGCTGGCTGGCTAGTTTCCCTGAGTCTGGAAAGAGCAAGGAGGGCTTCACCGCTTAGCTAGGTTCCCAAAATTGGTGTGGTACCAACATATCGAGGACCCTGGTGGCGGAGACAGGTATCCTGGGCGTGAGCCAGAGTGGGGCCACGAGAGCGCGATCTGCCGTGGCGGTTACTTCTGGCAAACAAGCTGGAATTGTCCTCTATCCGTGACATCCTGCTGTCCATGGCAGAGAACTGGCGAGTCAGCAAGGGCTGTCTGCTGCAGACAGCCATGTCCAGCTGAGAGGATGCCTGTGGCGTGTTGCCCCAAACCGGGTTTGGTGGCGAGATTTGGTGGACGGCAGTAGGCATTGATGTGGCAGTGTCGAATACCTGGTTGGCCATGCGCGCTATGTCCTTGATTGTTGAGTTCTGAAAAGGAGCAAGAGCCAAGGTTACATTAGAGGGCAGGCACTGCAACCAGAGATGGTGGACAGTGTTATCTGAAATGCCGACGGTGGTTGCCTGTGAGAGCATGCGGGCTAGAAAGACTGAAGGCTTGGAGTCACCAATGCTCATATCGTTGAGGACATTGTTAAACTGGTTGTACTCGGATGGCCCATACATTTTTCGGAGGCGCTGTTTAAGTGCCTCGTAACTTCCTTGTGATGGACCCCTTATATAATTTTCCACCCACAAATTCCCTCCCAGAATGGCCTAATTGGCTGTGGTGGTATTATGGATAAATTCTTATAACCCCACCATTGCAGATGATTCACCTAATCAATAATTTTGGGACTACACCCCTGTTTACTTATCACTGAAAAACTAAGGTTTGTAAAAATCAAGCAAGAATTGCCAGAGATACAGCGTTTCTAATAATGTCAAAATACGAATTTTTTAAAAATTGAAACTGCTAGTTCCATGATGTCATTTGAAAAAAGAATCATCGCAGAACACTGAAAAACTAATGTTTGTAAAAATCAAGCAAGAATTGCCAGAGATACAGCATTTCTAAAAGTGTCAAAATGGACCTGTCAACGTCTTTTAATAATTGGAATTCTGCTAGTTCTGTTACATGCTCTTTAATTATATTTTTAATTTTAGCACATTAAAAAAGGAGGTTCTGGGAAACATATTTCTGCACTCAAAAAAATAAATTTAAACTAAACTTGCAAGAACATATTTATTATTTAGCTCCCGTGACATTTCATACAAAAAAAACGAATATGACAATACTAGTTAAACAAATTGATCAATTTTAAATTGGCAAATTATAAATTTTTGTTAACAAATTCATTTAAAAATTTACCTTAATTTTTACTGCAACAGTCAAAAATTTCATATTTGTGATGGTATGAGATAAAGGCCGATTTGTAGATTTTACTCATTATTCAGCAGTTGATTTTCTCTCCTTCTTTAGAATCCTTGTGATGTATGTCCATTTTGGTCCTTCATTGAAAGCAGTTGGTAGACTTCATATTGTCGAATTTCCCAGTATAGTCCTCAGCATTGAAGATCTTTTTTAGTTGTGGTTTTTGGAGCACTTATTGTAGATCACTTCACACATTCAATTCCAGGTACCTTTCGGAGGCACTTCTCATCACGGCCATTCACACAAATTGAAATCTTAATCACTGATTTTACTGTTAGAAATCTGCTGCTTATATTTGTAGCAGACAGTTACAAAAAACTTGTTGTTTGGGGTTAAATGCCCAATGAACGTTTTTTGTGTCGAGATACAGCGTTTCTAAAATTGGCAAAATGGACTTGTCAAAGAATTTTTTAAAAATTGGAATTCTGCTAGTCCATGATGTCATTCAAAAGAGAATCATTACAGAACACTGAAAAACACAACCACATAAAAATCAAGCCAGAATTGCATGAGATACAGCATTTCTAAGGACCGGTCTTACCAACACTGGTCGAATTCTGTCGTCAAATCTGGTGATGTGGTCATGAAACCAGAGTTTGACCTGGTGAACAGCGCTGCCAAATCACATATTCCGACTTCCTGTGTATCTGTGACCAGATTTTACATGAGTGTCAAAGCAATAAAGACGAAAGTTATAAATAAATTTTACCTTTTGACTTTCGTCTGTATTGCTTTGAACATATAAATCAACGTGCTAAAATATTTTTTGCCTTGTTTTTGGGTGAGTCGTAGTTATATTAACAGTTTATGGTTGTCATTTAATTTTTGTTATGCTGTTTCACTTATTTTATTGAACTGAAGTTTGAATTATTGCCTTGCTCATCAATAACAAAGAAACAACCCAGCACTACACTATATTCAAATATACATCAGTTTTGATAACTGCAGTTTCCATAATAACTGTTTCAGAAAACTGTTACAAAAAAAACAAGGCAAAATATTGTTCAGCACATTGATTTTGATGTTCAAAGCAATGCAGACGAAAGTAACTAATTTTAACTTTTTATTTTCATTTTTATTTCACCTTCATGTAAAATCTGGTCACACAGACACAGGAAGTCGGAATATGCAATTTTCCAGCACTGTTTACCAGGTCAAACTCTGGTTTCGTGATGCCTAGTTCACAATGCACCGACCACCGTCGTCCGCAGCGGAGCTTAATTTTTCGAAGAAAAACGTCTAAAGCCTGTTGCCCACCTGGCGAAAATCACGCACAACTCACTCAAAATCGTCTGCTAAATCAGGAAGTGGACTTT
>JAQGBW010003994.1:0-14823 GCA_034698625.1 Julus scanicus | reverse complement strand
ATGTGGACAGGGGGAGGGAGGGAGGGGGGAAGCCATTATGGACGTCCACTAATGATGGTATTTTTCAGTTTTTGGATATTCTGTTTAATTGAGTTTTAAAGGTCAGAGAAAGTAGAAATAGACACCGGAAGAAATGTGTCTCCAGTCCCAAATGTACTTGAATTTTTAAAACCCAGGGAAAGTCAATCATTATAGCCAAAATTTGTGCCAAACACCACATTTTATGCTGGAATTTCCCTTCGATGAAATTGGCTGTTACAATTATTTCATGATTTTTAATGTAATTACCATTAATTAGATCATGGCTTTGTTTGCCATGGAAACGCTGTCCTTTTTCAAAGGACTTCCAGGTGTGTTCGTGGCCGGACTTCTATGTGCTACATTGAGGTAAAAACTACTGTATTTTGCTTAAATACATTCACATCAGAGCTATTAAACGTGAATCATTTAATCGAGTTAATTAGTTTTAAGACTCACTAAAATCACAACTAAATTTTTGACATTTCTTTTCACAGCACGTTATCCTCGCTTCTAAATGCCATGGTTGTCGTCACCATAGAAGATTTCGTCCGACCAGTCAAACCAAATCTTTCAGAAATAGCAGTAATGAGACTTTCAAAAATTCTTGGTAAGTTACAGTACGTTAACCTGTTTAATTAACCTTATTAGTTATTGCATTCCAACATGCCCAGGTCCTTACTCAAAAAATGAGTATTTGATTAACAAAATTAATTGAATTGAGACCATTCTTTACTTTTGTGATTTTAAAATTGGTGCAGAATATTGTCACTTAGATTTATAAATGAGCGGAAATCCAAAATAAAACTAATTCTAAAATCAAAAATGCCAGAAAAGTAGAACAATTTAACCCAGATTCTCACTCCATCCATTTAATTTTGTTGGAAGAACATCACTCCTGTACACCTGCTGTCCACAAGTCAGCAGACCTCCCTCCCTTACCCCCCCCCCCCTCCTCCCCCTTGAGGACGTGCTCTTTGAAAGGCCCTAAAACTAACATTTCTTATAAGATTTCAGGGCATCGACATTTCAATAATTGCATTTATTCATTATTTGTATGCATTCTCAATTAGTTGTCTGCTATGGCACCCTGGCAATCGCCTTAGTAGCATTAGCCGATAGAATTCCAGGAGTTATGCAGGTAATATGAATATCTAATGCATTAGATTAATGTAAATATTGTTTGTATGCAAATGGCGTTTTTTCTGTATTTTAGGCAACATTCAGTTTCCAGGGCATGTTGATAGGACCACTTTTGGGTGTCTTCACTGCTGGAATGCTGCTTCCATGGATTACAAATGGAGTAAGTGTGCACACCTGAGTACAGCCTTAAGTTCTACTTATGGAACTGTTGGAACACATGTTACCCGTAAAATGTTACTACATGGAGAATTTGTTGTATTTGCAGGGTGCAATTGTGGGTTATGTCGCGGCAGTGGGAGTCACAGGTTGGGCCACATTTGGGATTATGGTAACGAAGACCCAACTTAAAACGCTCCCATTTTCGACGTCAGAGTGTAACACCAGCTTCTTCGGCAATGAAACATTTTGGGATTCTGTCTCTTCGGCAGCAGAGTCTGTTGCACTGGCTCACAATGAAACAATACTCATGCCAACGTAATAATTTAATTGTTTATAATTTTCTAATGCAAATTTGATAAACAGTTTTCGTGAATGGTGGCACCAACGGAATTTGTTCAAATATTTTAACTGCACATGTTTTCACAGGCAAACTAAGTTCACTTTAAAATGTAATATTTTCAGGGAACCTTTTCCACTTTACTCGTTTTCCCCATTATGGTATTGCTGTTGGAGCTGTGGAATCATTATCGTTGTCGGTTTACTGTGGAGTTTCATTTTTGGTAAGTTGGTTAAAGATAAATAGTGCTTTCCTCTTGCAATAGCTCTAATCAAGCAATTTTCTCCAGCAATAGCTCCCCTGTAATAGGGCATCAGTGATGATGACTGATATTAAGAATTTGAAGTTTAGATAGCCATTTGTCCAGGCTGAGGACTTTAAAACAGTAGGTGGGTCCATGTTATGTTGGTGCTCAGTTGGTAAAGAAAGCATCAGGCCATATCAATAAAAACTGGTTAGCATTACAGGAAGTATAACATCCCAGTTTCAATATCTCTTTTAGATAAACAAGACAAAAAATAAAAACTCTTGCTGCTTCCAAGATGATATTACAAATAAATGCAACATTGCTTTTCATTTCATTACTAACTTGTTTGTCCCATTTTCAATTCTGCATTTAAATCGTGTAATATGCTTAATGAAAAGCGTACAAATTATACTTAATGGTTAATTAAATTTTTATTTACAGGCTGCCAAAATCCTGATGATGTTGACCCTCATTATCTATTTCCATTCGTCAGCAAAATAATCTTCAAATTACCACAGTCTGTCCGGCGACTATTAGGATACAAGCTGGATGCACACGAATATTTTAAGAAATTTAATTTTGATAACGAGGTTAGTCAAGAAATGTGCACGTACATTATTTGAAATTAATTAATTTGGGTCTATCCAGTACATTATTCAGTGTCCAACAGCATTTCAAGGATAACAACGATTTCCAAATAATCAACATTTATCAGATAATAGGTTTCAACTAAAATTGTTGTTATAAACTGCTCAAAACGACCATAAAATTCATGTTTTTCGTGTATATATAGTAGATGTAGTATATATAATACATTGAACTTTTATAAAAGTTTTTTTTTTTCATTCTTAGTTATATATTTTGAACATGTATTGCAACATGGTTAAATATTATTATTTCTATTTTCAGGAAAAGGAAATGCAAATCCTCAGTTTCAAAGAAGTTAACAGCGGTCTATCCATAAAATTTGCAGCTGATGAACCAGAAAAATCGACACTGCTTAATATGACGGCATCATAACAAACATGTTATGCATTACATACAAAAGAGTGTTTATATCCGAGGCATGGACAATGTGTCACGTGAACTTCTAATTTCTATTTGGAACCTTCACGTGTAAATAAGATGGCTTTTTTGCTTCCCTGTAGTTCTTTAGGTAAGCAATGCCTTTATGAAGAGATGAAATACACAAAAATGACCAGATAGCTACATCAAAATACGACTGCACGCATGGGTGATCAATCGTTATAAGCGTCAAATCAATGTAATCATATATTGTACGTTACAATTTGAACACTTTAAAAACGATACATAAATGCTAACTAACTTGTGAAATCTCTTAGGTATGCCATCATGTGGTTTTTTCGTAGTTAATTCCTTAAAACGATACCGCGACTTTCATTTTTTATTACAAAGTCATCATTTATAAATTTTAATCTAAAAAAAACACAGGCTATTAAAAACACCTCTTGAAGTTTATAAATATAAGGAGGTTTTGTAATGTGCTCATTCAAACCCTACTTTAATTTTTAATATTTAAATATGGTATCTTGTATTCAGCGTTTCTGTGCTGTTTTTTAAACATGTTATATCGTGTTCACACCATAACTGCACTACATGTAAACTTTCCTGCTTTCCATTACAATGATTTTTCCATGTACTATGTTCACCTAATTTTAAAATAAACTTGAACATAAATTAACAACATTCAACTTGAATTTTTTCTAGAAAATATTACTGCTAATAATGGCTGAGTTGCTAACAATTTAAAAGTGAGAATTTTCTTAGGTGAAAATGAAATTTCTATTTTCCTGGGCCGATTTTCGGCTCTGACAGTCCCTACATACATAGTACTGGCGATCTTAAATATATGGCCAAAATATTCCACCCCAAAAAGCTGGACTCTATCCCCAAAAATGTGATGACATATATTAATTACCTGCCTTCCTTATAACCTTGCTCTTGATGTAAATCCACACTATATTGGTTTTCATAATCTAATACTGCATAAGACTAAATTTACTGAAAAATCGAAGGACAAGCCGAGTTTTTCATATCAATTTCATGTTAACTGAATATCGAATATTTGTCAAGCTCGCATTAGTTTGAGAATTATTCTCCCTCCATATACTCAAGTTTCTGTTTTACAAATTCTAAAACTTCCCTATCATTCCTCTAGCAATAAAGTTACTAGAAACAAAACAACTTGGTCTTGGAATCTCCATTTCACCATCCTGTGAGGAACTCTCACAGGATGGTTCATATTCAGGATATAAAGATGGTCCAGCTTAGGGCAGCCAGATAAGCTAAGGAAAGTTACCAACATTCCGCGAGTGTGACAGAATTGCCCCACTCTCTAAATTGGGACACGTTTTGCCAAATCGCATTTAAACATTTACAAAGTTTCCAAAAGATAGTTTACATAAATCACGCATTGTCCTTCATATCAATAATCGGTTCAATTACCATCTTCAATGTAGAATAAAGTGATAAACTGATCTCTGCTCATCATTACTGGTGTATTATGACCAACATCGTCATCCGACTCGGATTTTTTAATGTTAATTCAGTTTGGGTCAAGAACTTCTCCTCGATCTTTGACCCAGTGAAAAGTGCAAAGATTGCAAGATGAGCTACGATAATTTATGTCTCGATGACTTTTTAAGGTCTGACCGCCCCTTAATTCCGCGGTGTCTAGTTAATTCAAGTAGTATAGCTGCCAAGTGCATGTAGCATCGACAAATGGCCACCATCATAGGTTTAGACACTTGGGATTACGTAGTGATTTTCGTTCTTGTGCTTATGTCCTTCGTAATAGGTGTTTATCAGGTGTACAAGGTGCGAAATTCAAAAAATACCAACGAGTTTTTGGTTCGTTCCTCCAATGTCGGACTTCTTCCCATCACCTTCTCGGCCATTGCATCTCAGGTGTCCGCCACCGGAATCATGGGCAATTCGGCGGAAGTTTACAAACATGGACTCGTGTACATGGAGACGGCCCTAACTGCTCTACTCATCATACCCATAGGAACCTATCTCTATTTGCCCCTCATTTACAATCTCAAGACCAATAGCATATTTAAGGTAAAAATCACAACTCCAACTTTCAAGAGTTTTCAAGTTTTTAGATGTAAATTATTTATTTAATTTATAAAAATGTAAAAGAGAAAATGTTTAGGGGCTATTCAAACAAGACGGCCTAAAAATGGGGGGGGGGGGAGATTATGGAGAGTCTGCTGGTATGTGGACATACCATGTGGATAGAGGGGAAGCCATTTATGGACGTCTGATGGAATTTTTTAAGTTTTTGGATTTTCTGTTTAATCAAGTTTTAAAGATCAGTGAAAGGGGAGATGGACATCAGAAGAAATGTGTCCCCAGTCCCAAATTGACTTGGATTTTTAAAACCTCTGGAAAGTCGGAAATTATGCCTAACTTTGTGTTAAACACTAATTTTATGCTGGAATTTCCCTTCGAGGTCAGCAAATTTCAGAAAAAATCTGGAAAAATGTCGTGGAATTGGTAGCGAGACGGGTGCTTGGAAATTTATAAGATGGGCCTTTATTTGTTCCAATACATTTTCTTAACACCCTACTTTTCAAAAAGATGTAAGGACGTCTATGAGGGGGAGGGGATGTTGGGACTAAAATGGACACCATGTGGACAGGAGGTATGGGGAGGGGGTGAATTTTTGAAGGAATTTCGGGGACGTCCTTTTTGAAGGCCCCTTAAAGGAAATTGTAAATTCTAGTTTAGCATATTCTGCAAGGAAACGATGAAACAAACTACAGTATGTTGTTGATCAAGTTAAATTGTGTTTGTTACAAAAAGATACACAGTATCATCAGCTACAGTAGGTCACCAGTGTAGACCATTGTCAAATCCTAATGATAACTCATTTTATCATCTCTTGCTTGAATATATTAAATATATCATATGACCATGAACTAATTTTAGTTTGTAGATTTTTTAGCTATTTTTTTTTTGTCTGCTACGTCTGGGTAAAAGTCAACAAATCACAAAAAACAACAAATAGAATATGAATCAACCAACAAAAAAATACATTTAGCAGTGAATTGGTATACGCTACTAAGTGTTGGGCAGTAACTGAGTACATTAAATGCATGAATTTGAGTAACGAGTACATGAGTACTAAGTACAAAGAGTAATTGAATGCAAAATGTAAAGAAAGTAATTGAATGCAAATGTACTCAAAATGAATGTAAATGTACTCAAAATGAATGTAAATGTACTCAAAATAAATGAGTGCAATTCAATCGATTACAAAAATGTACCCACAATGAGTGATATTACAACTATCTTCGAGTATTGGAATAACCTGAAATTATGAGTACAAATGTAATCGCAATCAGTAATTCTATTCATGAGTACAATTTTAACAAGTCAGACGCTACTACTACTAACATTTTCAGGTTATAAAAATGATTTTAATTTGATTTTTCAGTATTTGGAGTATCGTTTCAATCATCATGTCAGCTGTGGCGCAGCAATTATTGACACTTTCATGAAGGTAATACTGGACAAACTAATCGTGGTTAAGAAATTTATATTAAACTATTAAAGTACTGTGACACTAATTTTACAATTCTTATTTTCGTTGTATTTGGTAACAGGTGCTTATTGCATCTATCTGTGCATATGCCCCAGCTGTGGCCTTAAATCAAGGTATTTTGCAATAATTTCAATAATTATTATTTTATAAACGATTATACGTGCAAACTAATAATTTTCCAATGATATATCACGAATGGTATTAATAGTATACCCTTGACCATGCAATGAAACTCAGAAAAAAATGACATTGAAAAATTGGACATCATAATGATGAGATAACAACCACGATTTCAGAGTTGTTACGTTACACTGGTTACATTCCTCATTGCGCAATAAATAAAACATACATTGATGGTAGACACATTAAATGAACTTGTTAAGTAATCAAAGTGCAACTCAAAAGTCTACTTGGACAGCAGTCGGTAATTCAATCCCCATCAGAAAACCTGTCATTGTGAAGTTTCCTGATGGGGGTTGAATTACCTAAAAGTGAGTCAAACTTACTTTTCTTGCAGTTACTGGGATTCAAATTTGGGCATCGGTTTCCATAATTGGAGTCACCTGTATTATATATACATCCTTGGTAAGAGAGACATCAGAGTCCATATTAGGGAACACATCTCTGTTCTGAAAATTTTTAGAGCTGATGTAATATCCTGACTAAAAAGTAATTAATCGACCCATAAATGACAACTGATTTTCAATTATATTTAGGGAGGAATTCGGGCTGTGATATGGACCGACGTTGTTCAATTAGCTATCATGATTGGAGTCTTGGCTTTAATAATAATCAAGAGTGTTCTGGACTTGGGAGGCCTGTCTGAAATCTGGAAACTGGCAGAAGATGGCCAGAGGACAAACTTTTTTCCGTAAGTGAGGGATTGAGATAAAGGATGAAAAGGAATTAATATAAATAATATAATTGTTTATCGCAGAAATCGGAACTCCTTTTACACCCCTTGGACGACGTTCATAGGCTGCGGGTTTCACTTTCTGGGAATGATGATCACAAACAACATGTTTATGCAGCGATACTTGGCCAGACCAAACTTAAAAGAAGTGCGACTGTGAGTTTATAGTCAGATTTCTGTTTGGATATAGCTCGACATGATGTTATACTCTGTTATACATTTGTTAAAAAAAGTTATCACTGATAAGGGTACTTTTCTAAACTGGTTTACAAGTTCCGGTGTGTTTGTGATAACTTGATGAGTAATAATCATTACTACACAGTCTGATGGACTTTTTTTTAACATAAAATGGTTTAAGTCAGAATGCATTCTTAGCTTTTAATCAAATTTATTTGAAGTTTTCGATAGTTAATTGATTGGATAATGAAATGAAGTTGTGTAATTTCGAATCATTTGTGGCAGGAACATATAAAAACATAACGCATTAGGAATTATCCTTATATATATTATACAATTGCATATTACTCTGCATATTTAAACAAAAAAATGTATTATTGATAATCGAATACGAAAAGTTTCTTTCGCAGTCGATTTTTCTTCTATTATATTTATTTTCATCAAATTTGAGTAACATTTTCTTAACAACCATTTATTGTTATTTTCAGTGCCTATGTTGGAACGTGTTGTGGATTGTCTGTAGTCATTTTCATTAATACCTCAATTGGCATCTTGATGTATGCCAAATTCCATGACTGCGATCCACTGCTCAATGGAGAGGTTGTTTCGATAGACCAAGTAAGTCGTGGAAAAAAAAGTGGGTAATTCTTATAACTTAGTTAAATTTTAGTATACAGTAAGTATCAAGGTATTCTTTAGGTTTATTATAGGTATACAAATTTGAAACCGTTGCGGTGATGCAATACCACCCAATAACGAATCGCCCTTTTCCCTCCCCATTTGGTATACTGCTAGAGGAGAGGTTAGGGAGGGGGGTACTTTTCTTCTTGCAATTCTCCCCAAAATTTACAATGGCACAATTTTACGTAATTTTTGGGATACATTTTTGGGTTTCCACTCAAAAAAATAACCAAAATAAATGTTAGGTTTCACGAGGCATCTTTTGCACCCGATCAGACTTAAAGATACCTGTCATAGATACTTTTATGATACTTTAAAAATACGTTAATTTTAAACTTATATGAAACTTTAAAAATACGTTAATTTTAAACTTATATGAAACTTTAAAAATACATTTTTGTAAGTAAATTCATCAACAAAAAAAATGCTTAAAAGTGTATGCAAATTGTTCGATTTTTCAGACAGCAGCATTATTCGCTATGAAAACACTATTATTTTTCAACGGGCTTCCTGGAGTGTTTGTTGCAGGTGTTCTCTGTGCCACTTTAAGGTCAGATATTTCACTGAAATATCTTAAGACAATCTTGTGGGACATAATGATGAAGACTAAAAATCTAAATTACTTTTAACTTATATTTCATTCATAGCACGTTTTCGTCCATATTGAATGCAGTAGTGGTGGTGACAATTGAGGACTTCGTACGTCCAAAATTTCCCAACATATTAGAACATCAAGTACTGAAGTTATCTAAAGTATTAGGTAATTCGCGTAATACAATCCGTATTATAACAAACTGAATAACACATACTAATCAGTTTTAAGACAATTTAAAATTATTTTCAAAAATGAGACTATTTTTTCATTTAAGTGATAATATTTGGCTCTGCGGCTATTGGCTTCGTGGGTCTGGTAGAAATGGCACCAGGAATTATGCAGGTAAGTAAATCACCATTGACCATAGTAATGTAAAAACCAAAAACCGAACTCAAGCAACGGTGTGCAAATACTTATAACTGTCAAGTTACAGATTCAATGAAAAAGTATTCGTTTTAATTATGTAACTTCATATCAATCAGGCGGTGTACAGTTTTCAGGGCACCTTCCTAGGTCCTTTATTTGGGGTCTTCACAGCTGGAATGTTACTACCTTGGGTCAATACTAAGGTTAGCAAACTACGTTTGAATTTTTCCAGATTAGGACATTTTTTACATGTTGTTACAATGTATGTGTCATGATGCACATGTTTTACAAAAAAAAATGTTTAGTGAGTTTGTACATATCCCATACCCCCTACCACATGGCACGTCAATGCTGACTGCAATGTAATAAATTTGAATTAAATTAATTCAGGGAGTGATAACCGGCTATGTGACGGCCTGTGCATTCATATTCTGGCCAACAATTGGAATCATGGTAAACAAACCTAACATTCCAACTCGTCCATTCTTGACTGAAGGATGCAATGGGACTATACCAACTATTTTGGAGATAGTGTCAAACACAACGACTCCAATCAATGAGTATTTAGAGTAAGTTATTTCTGTATTATTATTATTAAGCAATAGCTTTAGTACAAGTCTTGCAAAAAAGTGAAGAGATGTTAATTTCTGATATCAGTAATGCAAGAATTTGTTTCCCATAGGGAGGAACCGTTTTTTCTATATTCGTTTTCACCCTTGATGTATTTCTTTTGGAGTTTTGCGATAGTGCTTATAGTTGGTCTTTTGGCTAGCATCATTTTTGGTAAGCACTCGAGTTCCATTATTACTTCACTAGCTAACAAATCTCATTTATCATTTGTTAAAAGACAATTTCATAGTCTCTTTGTATTTATCCAGGATCTGACGACCCAGAAGATGTTAACCCGAAGTTATTGTTTCCATTCGTCCTAAAACTTGTATTTTTGCTTCCGAAACGCTTGCAACATTGTCTAGGCTTCAAAACATGCAAAGACGACTTTTATCAGAAATGGAAAAAGGTAAGCTGGTACAATAAGAATGCTTAATTCTGCTCTATTTTGTTTGGTAACAATGGGTTTGCTATTTTCTGCTTTGATACCCACGTGTAGAAATTTGTCATACTCTTCACTAAAGTATACAAAATGGTAAAGGGATAAATTAAGTTTATGACGTATTTTTTCTTTGATTACAGGAAACAGTGGATAGCAACCATATAACTCTGCATGAATCGCAAAAGCAGGTCAATGGTCAGATTAAAAAAGGAAATCAGGGGTGAGTGCCCAATGGATACTGTCAGTGATGGTAAATTTAAGATCATCCAAGGGCCCATTTTCAAAGCTGTTCCAATATCATTCATTGGACCTTATAACAAACAGTATGATAAAGCTGTGTATATATAACAATAAAGCAATGGTTCCAAGCCTTTAGTTTTTTTCAACCCGAGCCTAATTTTGTATTATTTTCAATATTGTGCATACAATTTACAGAAGTCCAACCTGCGCATACACTGCTAATTTTTATTCAAATTTTATTTTTTATTCTGCCAGCCTTGAGAGTCAAAGGTAAAGTGTTCCAGATTCTCATAGTCCAGCATCCTTTGAAAGTGTGGGCTAATTGAATCTGGCAAACGCAACTGGATTTATGTATATCTTGAAGATGGTTTGATTGAGTCTCAAGGCACCAGGCAACAAAGAACATATTGTGCCAAATGTACTTAATATGTTATGAATTATTAACAAAAATCAGGGATATCAACATGAATAAAAACTGTCATACAAATCATTAAAAACAAAATTAATGACGTGCGATTATAGAAATCGCCAGAAACTGGCGAATCAAATCCGTTGACATTACTAAATACTATGTACTGGAACTATACTAAGCTGGGGGATTATAAATTAGTAAATGTGTATAGTTACTTACATGTCCATAGTCATGCTTGCTGCTGACAATCGAAGAATTATCGGCCACTTTATCTATTTTTGATTGCGTTGGTTCCGATACTTTCCTTATAAATCATCGCAGTTCGCTGAAATCACAAACGAAGCACAAAATTTGTAAATAACACAGTCGAAATCCAGTGCCAATTGCGTCCATTTCTCCGTGGTACAGGCTGGAATGCCATAAGAGGCACTGTCACACTGCGAACTATGACCTTTCAAAACAATTGCGACGTACTACTGGCGAGGTGTCGAGGGGCCATTCAAAAAGGATGTCCCCGAAATTCCTTTAGAAATGTGAACTTCAAAACTCGATCACTAGCAAGTTTGTAAACGACCATTATGATAAATCACAGAGTGAAAATTTCAGAACCATGACTCGTTATTTCATAATATGCAATAGTTAAATGTCGCTGTAAAACAAATCATTTCGCCAACAGAAACACAATGTTGAGTAAATTAAAAAAAAAAAAAAAGTTGTCAGAAGTGGGATTTGAACCCACGCCCACAGTTGTGGACCAGAAGTCACCCATACACCTGTACGGAAGGAAATGATCCTTGAGTCTGGCGCCTTAGACCGCTCGGCCATCCTGACATGTGTAACATCGCGTTACTGCATTGATTAAGTACCAGATACAATACCTTTTTACAAAACATAGGTACTAAAATATAATTGCTAAAACAAATAAAGACTTTTTATAAATCACACGATAACGTTTAAAAACTAGATATTTTACTAATTAGTGCTATTATTGTCGAGTATAAATTGAAAAAAAAAAGTATTGTCAGAAGTGGGATTTGAACCCACGCCCACAATTGTGGACCAGAAGTCACCCATACACATGTACGGAAGGGAATAATCCTTGAGTCTGGCGCCTTAGACCGCTCGGCCATCCTGACACACGAAGATAACTATTTACTATGATTTGTTGAGATTAAATACACGAATTTTAGACCAAAAACTATAAACATTGAAACATGATATAAAACACAAATTAATGAAAAACAAGCCTAAAAACAAATCCAGGCGCTTTTAAACACAATCTTTGACAAATTAGCCCTTTTAGCATTTAATATAATTTTGTAAAAAAGTAATGTCAGAAGTGGGATTTGAACCCACGCCCACAATTGTGGACCAGAAGTCACCCGTACAGATGCACGGAAGGGAATTATCCTTGAGTCTGGCGCCTTAGACCGCTCGGCCATCCTGACACACATTTTCCCATTCGCGTATCCCAGATAGCACAATGCCACGCTTGAATGACGTCATTTGAGGTTATTTTTAAACGCTGAATGTAGCGTATGTTTTTATCGCATCTGATTAAATTCGAATTTCAACACACATTTAAACCATCTATATTTTTATTTAAATGCAATGGCGAATGAATTCCAATCTAAAATTTAACCCATATTTTGCACATTATTTTCTAATGAATTTCTAAAAAACTATATACACACATTATTACTGTTGAAATTTAAATTCAAAAACAAATATCCCAACGGTGTATAATAACACTAAAATACCTCGCTTAGTGATGTTTTGTTACAACGCGCATTCCAAAAAGCGGCCATTTTACCAGGGTATTGAACGGTATTTAAAATGATACCGGCAATGTGTCATGGTGGCCACAAAACGGGAACTTTTTTTTCATAAATTCGTAACTTAATCAAAGTAAATTCAATTTTTCACAAATATGTAGGCAACAAACGTAATTAGAAAACGGCTGGTATTTCAATTTGTACTCAAAGTGCCCTCCATCCTCTGGAACACATGCCCAATAGCTGAAACGCCTCCGGGCATGTGTTGCAGCGGATGGAGGGCACTTCGAGTACAAGTACCTTTGTTGCCTATATTTGTGAAAAATTAGATTTATTTCGATTAAAAAACAAAAAAAAGTTACGAATTTATCAAACAGGTTTCTCTTTTTGTGGCCACCCTGTATACTTCTACATACTGTTTATTAAATACACGTGTTGTGGATGGAAAAGTGATATGTAGTACCAGTTCGATGAACTCAATTTTAAGAATAATAGATGGAGTCAGATTGTGTCTGCGTCTTATGTAACATGATGTCCATTTCAGTGGAATTTTTCTGAATAGCAATTTTTTCCTACGAGCCCCAAATGAGAAAATTGACACAACGGTTGATAAAAGGTTAATTAGAATACTTGTACTAAGGGGCCATTCAAAAAAGACGTCCTCAAGAGGAGGGAGTTACTGGTAAAGATGTGGGAAGGATGTCCACTAATGATGGTATTTTTCAGTTTTAGGATTTTTTGTTTAATTCAGTTTTTAAAGGTCAGTGAAGGATTGAATGGACACCAGCATAAATATGCCCCCAGTCCCAATTGTACTTTCATTTTTAAAACGTCAGGGAAGTCGAGAATTATTTTAAACACCAATTTGATGCTGGAGCTTTCCTTCGAGGTCAGGAGATTTCCGTTGGTCAGAAAAATCTGGAGAAAATATCGTGGAATTGCTAGCGAGACGGGACTTGGAATTTATAGGCCTTAGTATGATCCAACAAATTTAATAATAAAAAATTAAGGACGTCTATGAGGGGGTCTGGGCTAAAACAGGCACAGTGTGGACAGGGGGTAGGGGATGTAGGTGGGTAAATTTTTAAAGGAATTGCCTGGACGTCCTTTTTGAATAGCCCCTGAGGTTTACCAATAATGGTGCAAATAAGTTAAAAGAGCAAATAAGATAGGACTAGTTGCAACTTACGGTAGCACTTCCGTTCATCAAAACCACTTCCGTTTCATATCCAAGAATTCTGCGTAAGGGCATGGGAAGTCGACGACAGATTTTTTTTACCAAAGGGCACACAAGGGCTCCGTCGATTTTATTTGGGTCATTTGCACCTGCGCAAATTATGAAACAAAAATCATGGGTTAAACTGTTTTACTATACATGTATAACAGCTTTTAAACATGTTTAGATATCTTGGAAGCTAAATTACAGCAAATGAATCACAAACCTGTAGTCATAGTGGTCAAAACAGCAAAGACTACTGATGTAACCGTGGTAGCGGCTGAGTACCAAAGGTACGGCATGGTATAAAGGAAAATATCGTATCTGTTGGCAAATTGAGGAACAAATAAAAATTGCGTAAATTGTATGCTACATTGCACATTGTTATAATTCTTATCGAATTCTTGGCACTTAGATTAATCCTAATAATGTAACAAGTTCAATACTGGGCGTAACCTTCATTTTTCCCTCCTTTCAGAATTTTTACCGAAATTCCTTCTACAACCACTAAAACCACATTATGAATCGGAAAACACTACACACCAGTTGGTTTTGTGGTGTAGTGGTTATCACGTCTGCTTCACACGCAGAAGGTCCCCAGTTCGATCCTGGGCGGAACCTCTAAATTTTTTTTATTTTATTTAAAATTTCCTTCTAAACCACGTGTTTGTTATGAATAGTGAAACTGCATGCCAGTTGGTTTCGTGGTGTAGTGGTTATCACGTCTGCTTTACACGCAGAAGGTCCCCAGTTCGATCCTGGGCGGAACCTCTAAATTTTTTTTAATTTTATCTGAAATTTCCTTCTAAACCACGTGTTCGTTATGAATAGTGAAACTTCACTTGCCAGTTGGTTTCGTGGTGTAGTGGTTATCACGTCTGCTTTACACGCAGAAGGTCCCCAGTTCGATCCTGGGCGGA
>JAQGBW010003993.1:0-14830 GCA_034698625.1 Julus scanicus | reverse complement strand
TTTTGTTATTTTAATAAAAATTAACAATTTAAATCAAAAAATAAATATAACAAGACCTAGCATACGTCGTAAAGAATTCGTATACCTTTTTAATTTTATTTTAACTTTTTTTGCCTGAAAACTGGGAGAAGTGTAAGTTTGACCCTTAACACATAGCATAATGTTTGCTCGTGTAACCAAATTCATGTCAGTTTGGATGTTTCTGCGAAAACATCCACGCTTGCATAATTTATTTGCAGCAGCGAGTTTTTGCCATGTTACTAAACTGCTAAGTATACAGAAACAATGACTTCTATAGTGTAGTAAAAAGGCACTATACTGGATTAAATCTTATTTGAAAAAATGAAAAGGATTCAAAATCGGCAATGAAAGATTGCTAATAAATCATAAGTTGTTTCCTAGGTTTTCGATTTTGAATTCTGTGAATATTTATATTAAAACATGAACATTTAATGTTTTATATATAAAAAAATCAGTTCCCAGCCAAACATTCTAAAGAGAGGACTGCAGCAAACAAACTATGGCAAACCATTTTTAACACGATGAGTAAGGAGTTAGCGTTCAACATTAATATCTGAGCGTGAATTTTAAGATGAGCTCAGATGTCGGCTAGTTTTCTTAAAATTCTACTACCTATAAGATTTGCTAGATTGGAAATTAACTATGCGAATCTCTCATTTATGACCTATAAATTTCTAGTCGCGCAACAGAATTTCGACTGATTTTGCACGAGTCAGGTAGATATGTATCACCAGACTTCTAGAGCATTATTTCCTCGAAGAGGATGGATGATTATGCAATATGTACACTACACTAAGCCCATAGCCACACGAAAGCATAAATTCACATGTAGGAAAGATGAAAAATTGAACCATGTTCTTACCTTTCCCCCCTTCCATTTACGGGTCCTTGTCGAGGCCTAAAGGAACCAATGGCCGCCGGGGTATCCTGCAGAGCAAGGCTCTTGGCCATGTGACCCAGGTGCAGCTCCTTGAACTGGAAGATGTGCTTCAGGGTGATTGGATAGGTGCGATAGAAGCGGACGAAGGACAGAAAGGCCTTCTGGGCAAAGTCGTGCATCTTGGTGCTAGCTCGGACAGCCTCTTCACACTTCAGCTGCAGGGCAGTGGCAGCCTCTTCCACACTTTGCATAATGGGCTGAAAGTGCAAAAGAGATTCTTATTCAAAAACTCAAGACTAAAATATTGGGTATTAAGATTGATGGTGTAATGCTTCAAATCCAGAACACAAAATGTTTTGGTTCAACAGTCTGCCTAAATTAAGTTGCATGGTATAATGACCATTTTGAAGTATAACTTCATCAAGAGTTTCAGTGAGATTATGGATGTAACATGTTTGAACTAGCATGCGTCTCTACACGCACTTCTTAAAATGAACAGTACACTGTACTGTGAACAAAGATTACAAGTCTCACACTCCAGTTAATATGCATCTAGAGTTTCTTAAGCGATCATTACCTTTCGTTTGTGCCTCGAACTTGTTACGCCTTTTTGGACCACTGGCAATGCGTCCAATATCTGATCAGCCTCCATTTGATTGAGCCTAGAAAAGCAAGTAAATATTAGAAAAACCTTTGCTTGAGTCTTTTACCCCCATTTTGTTGACGGATGTTCATGAAACCATCGTTTTACCGTATATTATTTTCCTGAAGCAACTCGACATATTCTGCCTCCGATGGTAACAGGAAGAGAAGAGCATTTCCTGCACAGCCAATCCTGGCTGTTCGGCCCACCCGGTGGACGTAATCGGCAGGCGTTGGAGGGGCACTGTACTGGATGATCCAATCAACCGCTGGTAGGTCAAGACCCCGGGATCCGACATCCTACAGATAAATGGGCAACATCAGCTTTCGTGTTCATTATAAACAAAAACATGCTGCATCACACTAAAAAAAAGCATTTGAACTTTCCCAATACTCACCGTGCAAAGTAAAACGCCCGATTCTGCACTACGGAAACTCTTGAAAACTGCACTCCGCTCCTGGAATGAAAAAAAGAAGTCAATGAATGAAATGCAAGTTTTTAATGCCGAAAATGGTTGCACAAAACAAAGAAGAAACTGCATATTTTTTGTCAATATTTTACAAGTCATCAGAAAACCCCATTCTTATATTTTAATGAAATATTCGACTGCATGTGATCACTTCTAATGCCCTAGAAGTAAAGCCCTAGCAAATATAAAATAGCCTGTATTTTAAATCACAAGACATATTTAAAATATGTCTTGTGATCTTTACAGAATTACTTCAAAATAACGAATTCCAATAAAACCAATATAACCAGTGAGAAAGAGAATCCAGGCTTTTGTTATTTGATTCTATCTTTAGTTAAAATAAGGTGCTTTTACATCATAATCTGTCGATTTTCTGTTTGGTTTGCAATGTACAATAATTAACTGCAGGGTCAAATATAGGTCCCTCGAACAGTTTACTTCTCTCTTCATTACAGTCTTATTTTTGTTTATGGCGCTTGAAAAGCATTTAAAAATCGCCATTAAAAATCATTAGAGCTTATTTATGACTGAAAAGCCTTCTAGGTATCTGCCAAATAATTTTCAGCTAGCTTTTCAAAAGATAGCGCCGTCTGCGCTTTGCCCGAGCTTGAGAAAGCTGAAAAAAACCTATCATATTAATTAGAAAATCCATGCTGTTGCACCCCTTCCACGGTTAATTGAGCATTAACTTTGACCTGTTAAGTATAAATTTTCTAAATCTTCCCTACGAATCATGCCTGTGTTCATTTGCCAGGGGCAAAAACGCAGTTTTCAGATGCAGAAGCATGCAAATATAATTGATCCTACAGATAGCCTGTTAATTAAGTAATTAACCTGGTTAATGAGGCAGCGCGAGTATACAAAAAAAAAAAAAAAAGTCTAATTTATTCTCAATGCTTACCTATTTTAATTCAAGTACTATTAGCAAGCATTCGCAAAGAAATGTTGCGCACGATCTTAGCAGGGAAAGCGATAATTATGCAGAATCGTACGCAGGACCCATTCAATTTAATTATTTAGTGCATGCAAAACCTCTGCATGTTTCAAAACAATTGAACTATTATTTGACCACAACTTTATAATCAACTTATCCGACGAATACATGTAGAACTTTTAAATCTCTTTCAAAAGTCTTGGAAGCACGTTTACTCAAGTCTCAACTAACCAGGCATGTGGTGTCTAAACTTGCTGAATTTTCTAAACATTTCAACTTTCAAATTGTAACACAAATTCAACAGATTTACTATATGTGAATACAGCATAACAAATTCGCAAAAATGGCGGGGTTCTGTCATGTGATGCTACTCCGTTTAGTATCAAGATGGAATGCACCATCAAGTATTTGTTGTCACTTAAGATGCGTTTCCACATGAGAGAAAATCCTAGCGAGAAACTCTCGAGATGCTCTCGATAATAGGATGGATGCACCTCTGAGAGTAGCATGTGCAAATGCTCGTGCTTCTGTCTGATAGCTGTCTTTCTCGAATTGTATCGCTAGTGGACACGCGCGCCCTGGCCTCTCTGAGAGCAGCCGTCGAGAGCTAGGCCGAAAATAAAGCATATTTCCAAAGCCATCGCCAATATGCTATTATTCTTTTGGACTCAGCCCAACTTGCAATAGAGGAGGTCTACATTACGTTTAGCGCCCTCTGTGGTAGTTTTAGGGTCTTTCCTGGGGGGACAGGCCAAAAACGTGTCATTGAGTCTTTTTAAAAGGGTTTTCAAACATTATAAAGTGGAATTGTTGTGTTCCATGTTGTAAAAACAACTTTAGGAACATCAATTCCAAGATTTCATACCACAGGATCCCTAAAAACTCCAATATAAGAAAGAAATTTATTGTAATGTATGCAAGTGAAACACTTGGTGACATTCAAATAAAACGACGTTTTGTTTAAATAAAACGTAGCCTACACGTTCTCAGAGTGGAATTTCCACTTTCAAGTTTCAAAAACTTACGTTAAATTTCCCAAATATCACAAAAATCCGTTCCTAAAAGAGCAAAATCAATGGAAATGTTATATGGACGATGCTGAACTGTCCCCCAGAAAATTTGGCCACTAGAGGCGCTCAAGCATGGCACATGCGCCGTTTTGTAATGTAGACCTCCTCTATTGGAATTATACTCTCTGCGATTTGCCCAAGTGGACACGGTTGTGAGAGTGCTCACGAGAGCATTTTTGACGGGAAACTCGCTGTGTCCTCGCAATCGGATGAAAACAACTCAAATGGAAAACGATCTGAGAGTAGCCATCGAGAGTAACTCACATGGATGCACACTTTCAGAAAGCATCTTTTACTTTATTTTTCTGAAAAAATTACTTTTAATTTAATCGGTTCTGGAAAACAGAAATCTCGAAGAACTTTGCAAGAATTCAACTGTTCAGAATTTCGGTGGTGCTCACCTTAACGTGGTTAGGACTTAACATTGCTTTGATGCTCAGAATTTATTCCCAGCTGGAACTAACACCTGAGAGCATAACCCGGGCCCAGAACCGAGACAAAATTAGCGTCCCCTGGTGAGCAGGTGGAGCGACTTGAAAACCAGTCTTAAAACAACGGGTCGGATGGGCTAATTATTTCGAGCCATCCCAGACTCTAAATTACCAATTAAGTGCGTAACCTGTCAGCCCAGGCCTGAAGCGAGGGGCAAAAACCAGAACCCCAAAACCTGTAGACGAGATTTACGCCAACGTCACGGTTTCCCCACCGCAATTAGTCGGCCGTGCATAAATAATGGCGCTAAGGCAGCACGACTGCAAAACTGCGAACGGATGGTGCAAATAAAGGTGTGCTAAAAAGTGGCGAAAGGCTAGCTGATTTACGGCACTATGCAAAAGATGGCGCTTTTTGCAAAAGGGGGAAAACCTTGCGCAAAAAAGGAAGAAAAAAATGGCTAAGAAACAAACGAGCCGCCATGATAATGTTCAATAAGCATTCGTTTGTTGACCAAGATCAAGGTGTAACCGAAACCATGCATTCTGATATTTATAAGCGAGCAAAAAACTTGCGAGTTTGAAATCAAAATACGCTAAATTAATTTATGCCCGTAGCGTCATAACTGCTACAGTCGATGTTGGTCAGTAGGTAGTCAGTTTCACGTTTGGTTATAATTCGTTTTAGGTAAATGTGTCAAATAATCTTAAAACGCCGATTTCAGGGTTTTAGAAGTTGGGAAATATCATGAGAAAGTCGAAAATAGGCGCGGAGACTTGCGGAAAAAAATACAAAATTAAACAGAGACTATTTTAAGGTTGAAAAAATACATACATTTACGTAGCGCAATATCGAATGCGGCCTCCCAACATGGCGGCGATGGCTAGGTTAGGTTAGGTTAGGTTTGGTTAGGTTTGGTCAGGTTAGGTTAGGTTTGGTCAGGTTTGGTCAGGTTAGGTTAGGTCGGGTTAGGTTAGGTCAGGTTAGGTTAGGTTAGGTTAGGTCAGGTTAGGTTAGGTTAGGTCAGGTCAGGTTGCCGCCATGTTGGGAGGTCGCATTCGATATTGTGCTACGTTAATATATGCATTTTTTCAACTTTAAAATAGTCGCTATTTTATTTTGTATTTTTTTCCGCAAGTCTCCGCGCCTATTTTCGACTTTCTCATGATATTTCCCAACGTCTAAAACCCTGAAATCGACGTTTTAAGATTATTTGACACATTTACCTAAAACGAATTTATTCCTCACGTTTTTGCATATGAACTAAGAAGTGTAAAAAATTTGTTCATAACTTGAAATTTTTATATTATCACGTCCAGTGTTAATGGTTGTTCCAAAAAAAAAAAAAAAAATTGAATCTGGATCAATTTAAAACAGCGCGGTTCAGTCCTATCTTCAGTCACGTGCTGCCATACAATTAACATAGCGCCAAAATCTAAATGACTGGGTTTCGGTGCAATAGCGCATGGCCGTTGTGAAAATACAGTAGAACCTGTCTAAATGCAAACTCTTGCGACCAGTGAAAAATATGGAATTTTCCATTTTTCAAACCAATTAGCTATTGGCACCATTTTAGTGCATGTACAAGTACACCCATACCCCGCTTTTTACAGCCTAGATACGTTCCGGAAAAGTTGGCCGTAAAGCGAAAAAGCTGTATAACGAATCAATTCTTTCCGCATTGTGATTTTCATTTTTTCTCCCTTTTTAGGCGGTATAGGCATGACCTATACCTGCCATGTATTTTTTTCAAAAACAGAATTCGAAAGAATATACATATTTTACAATATATGTCCGCAATTTAATAAAATGTAATATCCTGTAATATTAAGTAGAGTACGAAGTACCATGTAAAAAAGGTTTTATCTGAATATTTTCAGTAAAAAGTCGAAATAAATGGATTTTTCGTGTTTCACTGATGAGTCATAAGACATGTGCTGCCCCCTCAAATCAAAATGATGAACTACACACGTTTTGAAAAACATTTTTTTTTAAAAAAAAAACTACATGGTACATGATCAAGCACGTGGAGCAAACCTAGACCAGCAAACAGTTCCTGTGTGGAAAACTACATTTGGACAAACCTGTTTATGGAAATATGTTCACGAAACCACGTTTCAACAACTTGGTTGGCAGAAACTTTATTTCAGTTTCGTGTTTCATCTAGCGTGCACTAGAAAGTCAATAAATACACACTAGTCGTATAATAAATGCATATACTTTTTTTTACAAAAAAACATAAAAGAATTCCTGTTTTATGTAACATCAAAAGTTTTAAATTGACCAAATTTTCTCTCCAGTACTTCAGTATCTCCATTATGACAACGACAAGAAAAAAAATGCATTGTGAATCATACCACAAATGGACAAAAATTTGCTGGGCACGTCATATATCACTTGAGGGTAAAAAAAAGAGGTATTCGAGGGGCCTCCCAGCCATAATACCTCCACAATTGTTTTTGCTACTATAGTAGCCTGGGGGCTATGTTATTAGAAGGCATTTAAAAAACTTTGCATATTAACATTTACTTACTCCCGTGCTGTCACTGGAGCTACGGGCGTTGCTAATTGTCGTAACTGAGCTAGTCAAGACAGTTGGCGTTAAATTAAGAGGCTCGGCCCAGGATGAAAGAAAAGCGGCGGATAATCAGCATCATAATGGCGGGATCCTTATCGGCTATTTATCATCCGGCCGCCATTTTCCCCGTCCTGCACCTGTAATTAAGGTGTCAGCTGGGCATTTTAGCGCCGAAATTTCATTGGTTTATTGAAAAGTTTTTGCTTGCCGCGGCGCCTTCTTTATTGCACCATTTTTGCCGAATTAACGCTACTAATTTGGTCATCACTTTCAGATGCCGGGAATTAACGATAAATTAACGATTTAATACCTAACATGAAGTTCGCGCTCATGCGTGGAGAAGCCAGAGAGTCGAGAATTAGCGACCTAAACGTTTAAATTTCGAAACATAATTGCAGAGAGTGGACAAAATTACATGAATATTTGTCGATGAACTCATAGGCCACAGTCAGCAATTTTCAAAATCCTCAAACTTGCTGTATCTTAATTAAAACATTTAGAAATGCATAATTGATACGAGCTGTATTGCATTGTAGTCGAGATTAGCAAAGTGTCAATACAAAATCTTTAATATATTACCGATTTTGTGTGATATGGAGCTATAGGTTTAGCATAAATATAATTTGTATAAAATCTGCTTTCTGAGACATTTGAATAATGAGGGGACTCAAACGAACTTTTCACTTTTGCTATGTACATTTCACCCACAAACTGCAGATATGTTCGCAATTCTGGGATCTGTTTGAGTAACAAATATTTTATGCATGTCAGTATTGACACATCTTGAAGTTGAAATGTTTTTAAGTTACTGTAAAATACTTACAAAATTAGCACTTTAATTTTAAGTATTGACCAACAGTTTTCATTTCCAGTATTTTGTGTACAAGCTACACTTATGCCGTGTTTAAGTGCCGAAGTTTTTTGCGTTAAATTCTACATCAAATTTACTTTATAAACGATTTTTATCGAGCTCTTGGAACAATCTGGTAACTAATTTGGATTAAAATATCGCCGAGTTTTGATTTTAGCTCGTTTTGGAGCCTATCCGTTGGTAAATCATTTCGCTTATAAATCTAATTTCTCCCCGCATATAATGTACGAAAAAAACATCCCCCAAGATCTTGCTTAGGAATAAAGTGCCTGTGTAAAGTACTTTGCACTCAGGTTAATCTCGTTAATTAAGCTCATCATATCAAAACGTCGCAGCAGGGCGTTGCATAAAATATGGATGCAACCTGATTTGGCTATGATCACCATGGAAATCGTTCGTATTTTTAATTTATTTAAAAAAACGTTGGCACTTAAATGTGGCATTGCATAGAATTTGAAATCTTATTTCATCATCGTTTTTGTCTTTAGATTTGCAAAAACATTCTCATTAGTTTGTAATTAAACAGACAGCTCGTAACATTTTTCGTAAAATGCATGTGTAATACATTTGAAAATATTTCATTTCACAATATTTTCTCCCAACACAACAATTAACAGTTGGAAAAACGACTACATTCACTGAGACTCATTTCATGATGGTTTCACATCTCAATTTTGGCTTGTCGTGATCAATTCTCGTTAACATTTCACGCCATAGGCCATTTCGCACAAGAAATTTATAAAGCGGGCATTAAATACTAATATCATTTGCCACTAGCTGACTTGATTGAGAAATTAAGGGTAAACTAATCTCTATATTGCAACTATAATAAATTACCTAATGGAGAACTTGACTTGATCAACATGATACTAGTCACACAAGGAAGTGTTTATCTTGCTCTAGGCAGGAATTTCGATACATTTTTTTTGATACCGGATACTTTACATTTCAACTCAAACAGTGACAACATCGGTGAAACTAAAAACTGCTACTTAAACGACAGCATAATTATACCCGTGAGTTTCTATAAAAAAAAATGTTGCCACGCCTTATGAGCCCTAGACAACCACAATCACATGATACAAACAAGGCCATACAAGGCATTTGAATTTTTCATGTCCAATTGTGGATTCTTCAGGTTTCTTTTTAGAATAGTAAACTTTTCTATTTTCCTATCAAGGGTAACAATTTAGTAGGAAAGCTTTTCAGTAAATTTTAGGAAGTAATTCTTCGAAAAGCGCAGATTTTATAAGTAATATAAAAGAATGACTTGACTTACCGCCTGTGGCATATTTCCATGAAGTTGACTTATGTGAATGGTAGGCTTTCCTTTGTCCTCGCCCTCGTCGTTGTCATTGTCTTCCTCATCAGAATCCTCACTTGTAGGAGTGATATACGAAAGAATTTTATCATGGTAGTCCACCATGTCCTGTGTTGGCATAAACACCAGGATTTTATTGGCACTTCCCTGTAATAGAAGAGATAAATGAAGTCTGAATTAAATATGTGCAGGCACCTAACATGGTGCAGTGATTAATTCAGGTATACAATTATTACACTGCATTTCCACAAGATGAAAGCAGCAAGCGTGACCAATCGCAACTTGGCTGGCACCATCACGAAAAACTGCTGCAAGTTGGATGGCACCACAAACTGGTCCGGTGAACTTGTAGCTAAGCAGTCGGCACCTATATCTACCGTGACCGGCTTGTTCAAACTTAGTCCGGCAAGCTTTTGCACACCTGTAATTAAAGAAAACGTTGAGCGTACTACACATTAACAACAAGTGGCTTCCATATCTTCCTAATAATTTTTAAAGAATCTTTTTAATCTTACTATGGGGAAACAAGAGGCTTACCTTGTGTCAAAGTGGCAGACAGCAAAATAGTCTGCAGGGGATTTTCCCCTTTCTGCTCTTTTATTGTGTTTACAATTGCAGCTACATCCTTCTCATATCCAAGATCCATTAACCTAATCATGGTAAAGACATGTTATTGGACGTAATAAAAACACTGCGCTATTTTGAGCTAAAAAAAGAACAAAAATTAAGCAAATGGTACCTGTCAGCCTCATCCAAGACTAAGTATTTCAACTGGCTAACATTGAATTTATCTGAATGGTCAATGTGGTCACGCAAGCGTTGAGGCGTGGTTACTAAAATGTTAATTCCACGTCGAATGCTTGCCTTTTCCGACTTTCTTTTCTGACCACCCATAAAACAGGCTGGCACAATTCTAGTAAACGACTGAAAGGAAGGCATACGGATATAAAATAAAGGATCATGTCAAATACTGATTGAAGCTAATGTACATTGAATAGAAATGACAAAGAATAATTACCCGCAGAAGCTTGTGGAACCATTCGAAAGTTTGCAATGCCAACTATTAAACCAATAAACACAATAATTAGCAAGGGGAAACATGGTTAAATGAATGTATTCATTGGGATTTAGTTAAAAGATGAGTTGCAACAGATTCAAACACATTTTAGTGGAATAATTAATTATGGCATACTATCCGGGATTCAACAAATTTTAAATCTTTGACAACAAAAAAACCAAGAAAGCTATGTTTATTTTGGGATTGTTTCTAATATTGGTAACATATTACTTTGCAAAAATAAAATAAAAAAATAAAAAAAAATATGGTACCTCTCGTGTGGGCAAGATTACAACTGCAAATATCCCGCTTGTCCGTTCAACTTTTGGCTCTTGTGACTGAAGAAGCTGAATGATGGGAAGAGCATAGGCTAAGGTTTTCCCTGGTGGATGAAATATACAAGTAACTTGTAACTTTTTTGAACTATTTTAAATAACTTTATTCTTGTATCACATTGAAATGGAAAACTCACCCGAACCAGTCTGCGATTTCACCATTACATCTTCCCCGGCAAGTGCCAAAGGAATAACCTTTTCCTGAACAGCTGTAACTTTTCGGATACCAAAAGTCTGATTTAGATTGGATACCTACAGGGCAAAACACATTTTTAATTAAAATTAAATTTGAAAATGTTATCTAAACTCTAATGTAAGTTTCGTATTGATAAAAAAAAATTCTTGCCAGGTAAGGATGAATAGCCATATCCTCAAACGTTTTGCTTGTGAACACCGTTTCCTTGAGTAGATCGATATCTTTTCTGAAATCATACAACAGCATCAATCAGAACAACAATTGTGAAAGTAATGAAGAACATTATTTTAATTTATAGCAACACTATCTATTCAAATGTTAGATCCACCCAATCAAATTTAGTCATGGACATTTTACATTTTCTACAACATAACGGAACCCCTTAAATATTTTGCATGCATTGTCACAAGTACACAACATGTGATGTGCAGACAAAGGAATAACACACAAGATGTGCACTAAAACGATATGACTAAATTATTATCTCATCTGCTTAATATAAACGTAGCTACAGAATTTTAAATTTGTAATATATAAACGCTCTCTAAATATACATTTTTTTTTGTGGAATCCTTAATTTTTCTTCACAGAACCCAAGAGTTCCATGGAACTTAGTTTGGGAAACATTGATATATCTACAGGCTTGGTACAGACGTCAGATGACTTCTTTAGCCTATACCATGCACAAAACATATTGTGGTCAATATCATCAATGGGTGTCCTTATGCTGTGTCAAGGTACCAGTGATCAGCAGGGCCAAATTATAGACATTCCATGGAAAATTAATGAGACTCCGGCATACATCAGCATATAATACAACGGACAAGCAGATTTTGCCTTGGCCGATTATAAATAAATAGACGGCGAAGAAAGTGTGGTAATATATTAAAAATTCTATGCTTAAAATTAGGCGGTCCAATATGATATCAGCAGATGCATTTAAAAACAATGTAATAGTTCTACACTAGGGTAATAGTACCACACATCTTGCCACTGGATCACTTTTACTCATAGTTAGGGTATGAGATAACTCAAACACTGACTCATTCCCAGCAATACTTGGTGGATGGCACATTGTCTGGCCAACATAAGGCCATAATGCTTTCATGAATATAAGCCAGAAAACTACAGATAAAAATGGATTCATCGACTGAAGACTTCTTTAACACTGACCAACTGACATTCTTTTTGACAAAACCAGTCAATCCATAATCAGTTCTTAATGGAAAATTGCACTAAAGGTCCCAAAGTTTGAACTGGTGATCCATAGCTAGGTGTTAGTTGTATACAACCAAAACTCAAAAATCTGCTTAATTATAGCAGAAGATGGTTAAGAAGTCTTTTAAGTGACCATAGGGAAGACTTAACTGGAAAGCTTAGGAAAAGCAATTCCCTTCCAACCTGGTCTAGGTGGGATTAGCTCAAACTTTTCTAATCGTATTTCACTACCAGTGATGGCATTGCGAGGCATAGACTCAAGGTTCATTTACACACATCAGTTACACATCACTTCCGTCTCCATTAGGTATCAAAACTGATAAAAAACGAACAGTCCAGTGCTGGACGTGTGTAAATATTTTTTAAAGAATTCTATGAAAAGACTAGGGAAAGAGAATCTTCAATGACGTTGCAGACAAAAATGTCTTTGAACACGAACTGACACGTGACTAAATGTGTGTAAATGGGCCTTTATTAACCTTAATATGTATATATGCACAAGATCATATGCTAGTTTAGAAATGCAGTGTCTTCATACTTTACAATCTCTGGAATCTCTGGATTGTTCTTGAAAAGGGAGGAAACTATGGGTCTGTTGCCTTGCATTCGACTCCGTTGATATCCTTCGCTCCTTTTGGCACCATCGTGTGGTTTTTGTGTTGAATTGAACTCTAGCTTCTGCCTTTTCACGTTTTGAGAAGGTAAACCGGTGGCTTCATCTCCACCCATATCTTCATCTTGGTCTTCATAGATACCAGCCCTTTTGACTGCTTTGTTCAAGGGCTTCTTGCCAGGATGAGGTGATGACACTTTTAAATGTTTAGGTCTATTAAATTCATCATCTTCAAAGTCTTCGTGGTTGTCCAAATTGAAAGCAACATTCTGATAATATAACAAGTGAATACGTTATTAATCATGTGTATACTCGCGCGCAGGACAATTGGATAATATATGATATAATTATGGAATAGTTACAAAATAATTGAACGATTAAATTATTTCAAGTCAGGAAGTCGGGACTTCTAATTAAAAATTGAGAAATTAACAGATCGCAGTTCTCATAAAAAATTAAAGCGGAATACAATGTTATTGTGATCTCAATAAATATATCAAACTTCTACGAATTTGGATTATATTTACAAAACACTTAGCTTTTTGCTAGGTCTAGATAAACGCGATTGAAATACGCAATATTCTTTAAAAAAAAAAAAAACACGTGCTCAAGAATGCCATTTTGGAATCCTTGACCGAGTGCCATATTACCTTTCTTTTCGGTGACTTAAACTTCGTGTTATAGGAGTGATTCTCAACGCAGTTAGTCAAAATGTCAAAATTATCCTCGTCATCCATGTTAAATACTACACTTAAACTTTGATTAAAAGACTAACGAACCAATTTAACCCATAATAATAAACTGCAACAAAGTACTAGCTAGCTACTATCGTCTTCGGGAGAAACAGAGTACGGAATCTCAGAGGTGGCAAGCTAATATTACACTCAACATTTTACTGCACTTCATCAATAATATTAAGATTATAAATAATGTTGACTACCAACATCATCTAAGCTATTCTATTTTGAGATTCTATGTACTTTTTAATATGAATTTCGCAGTTATACACTATACATTTATGGTTTGATAAAACACGATATAAATATGAAGAGCCATACAGGTATCCGTAAAATAGAAAATGTGATCAACTACAATGTCCAAACTCAGCTTATTATGTGACCAAATGTAAATACCTCGTAGTTTCCCCTAGGAAAGCAAACCAGTATGTAAAAGTGAAAAAACATCATAACCCCGGTGAGTGTGGTGATACAAACATGGCTAATAGCAGTGGAGGTGGCATTTTGAGGTCATTTTGGGACTGTTTATGCGGACCCCAGCTGAATAGGATACTGCGAGGCGTAGAGGCAGAGGTATGTCGATGATCTATATAAACCTCGACTTGAAAGTGTATCAGTTTGGCCATGGGTGTGCCTAGATTGCATGAAAAGGAAACTCTTGCTAATTTACCTTCTTAATTAATGCAACACAGCATCTCAATTAATTATATTTAATTGATGATATTTCGCCTTGAAACTGCATTTTTATGCATTCATTTTACACGGTGCTCAAGGTTAGAAATTAATTGATTACGTAATTGTGAGAAATCTTAATTTTATGGACATGGAGCGTATTTATCAACGCCCGAGGCAGTCTGGCGAAAAAAGCTGTTCCTGTTTATACCTCAGGATGTAAAGATTTTATACAAAAGACAGAACACAGAAAAAGTAAAGTTGGAACAATGGTCAATTTTTAATTAACTGGCCTTAGCTCAGCATTGAAATTATGTCAAATGTGTATTAAATCTAAACCAAGCGAATGTAATTTTGGTTTCTTATTTTTAGTCAATGTTCAAATGGCTAGTAATGGTGACAAGCCAAACCAATAATTTTCATTGCATACAGTTTGTGCCATGTATTTGTTTCATGACAACATGTAGTTTCAGCAATGAGCAATGAAATTCTTCTCGAAATGCAACGTGTCAAGCTCGAATTAATAATTAATACCTAATCAATTGGTGATGTTTTGCACATTGATAATGTAAAATGCATCTGTCACAGTATGCATTACCATTAAATTAACATAACACCTGCTATGAGCAATGAAAAGCAGGTTGCCTGTAGTTAATGTGCTCTTCCAGCAACATGTTAAAACGTGACATTGTTTATATACATGTGGGGCCGACGCCGATGGTCGAGTGGGTTACGTGCTTGCCTCTCGATCCTAAATGCTGGGTTCGCTCCCGGGTCGAGGTC